>LLEY01000132.1:0-173812 GCA_001414485.1 Calycina herbarum | reverse complement strand
ATTATAAACTTTCTAAAATAGTAAAATTTCGTAAACTAAGCTAAAATACCCTTTATCAAAATATTACAAAACTAAAATTATAGCTAAGAGAGTAAAATATTAGATATAATCGTCTATCTTTCTTTTTAAATCTGCTCTATAAAAGAGGTACTTAACTATTCTAACTAACTTTGTACTTACTCGTACTCCTAGGGCTGGCGTCCTAGTCTCTTATATTACCTATTAGTATTTCTAGTCGCTTCTCTCTCTTTTCGTTTTAAACCAGCCCTTCTTAGCTCGTTCTTAGCCTCGCGCTGTTCTCTAAGGCGGTTCTTAAACTTCTCTACTAGCTCTTTAGTATATCCTAGCAAGTGCTTAGGAAGCAGTGTCAGGCTCCAGTCTACTAAGAAGTGGGTTACACTATTAATAACCTCTTTACTAATGATTTAGCGGACCTTCTAACCTTGGTTACAGTCGTCGTCGTCGTCGGTCACCTATAGGCATAGGTTAGGGTCTACCGGGTAAGTAGGTTCAAGTACAGAAGTGGTTCTGGCAGTACTACTAAGGTCTCTGTAAGCCTGAATGCTAAGAGCCTCGTCGCTCTTGTCGTTCTCTAGAATTAGTGAAGAAGAACGCCGTTATCGCTTTTTATCGTTGTTATAGTACGAGGCTATTCCGTTAGAGAGGGGAGAATCAGATCTCTACTGTTTAAAAACCTACTAGTCGTTATTAATAAATTCTTTAGTATTATTATACTTCTTAGCTGTGTAATTAGAAATTAGTTATAAGCTTTCCAGTTTTAATATATAGTTACTAGGCGGTCTAATATCTAGAATATAATAAGCGTTTCTAATATTAGAGATACTATCGCTATCTAGTATATTCGATTTATCTATAGTACTATAAGTAAAAATTCTCTATACTACGCCTATAAAACCCAGCTTACGTACCGTGGCTGCTACCTGCTTTCGATTCCTAGCTAAAGATAATACTATCTAAAGCTTGATTATTACTCTTTATATCTAGTCCTTCTTTTACTAATATCAAGTCCGCTATTTTGTTAGACAAAGACGGCGACAGCAGTATTACGGTTTTAAGTATATACCTTAAGTATATCGAACTATACTCTTACTAGCACTTATGCCTTAGCAGTTCTTATCACTTGTTACTACTCTAAGCACTAGTAGTATTTCAACTAGTATATCACTTAATTCAGTCGGTAAGAAATCTTTAGAAGAGTTAAGTTTCTTAGAAATCAACTTAGATAGCTTTAGCGGTTTTAGAATATAAGGAATAAAGGTAGCTATCTTAAGTATAGAGTAGATAAAGTTAGAGTACTTTAAAATCTAATAATTAGATAAAAAAAACATATAAGAGAAGACAAAGGCTTCTTATATACTTGTCTTACTATATATTTCAGATAGTATTTACAGTTTATATCTGCTATCCTTGCTCTTACTCTAGCCTCTTTGTAACGAACCGCGCTACTACCTAGATATCTAACGAAATCTTAGCATAGCTAAGTTATAGTATTAGCAAATCACAGCTTTATGTCTCGACAGGCAGGAGACCTTTGGAACCGCTAATAGGTCTAGGGGAGCTCTATCCGGAGAGCTCTACCTCGTATTTATAAGAAAGGCGAATCGGGCCGTCTAGATAGGCTATGCATCGTTATACTACTTCGTTACAGGGGTAACAGCTCCGCTAAGGAGCCAGGGAACTTATTTTATAGAGACAGTGCCGCTTTCTTAATCTTTACTAGTATTTTATACTATAACCTTCGGCGTCTATTACAGCCTAATATCTTACTTTTATACCTCTTATTAATTCTCTAATTCGCTTATGTAAGATAGATTCCCAGGCTTTAAGGACTGCTTTACGTAGCTTTTTATAGGAAGAGTAGATAGAGAGATAGTGTTCCTAAATATAGTCCTTTATCTAATCCTAAACAGTCTCTATTAGGTTCAGATCTGGACTATTAGTAGGCTACTCTATTACTCTAGATATAAGTCCTGCCTTCTTAAATACAGACTTTGCGAATTTAGAAGCATATCCTTTCACGTTATCTTATTAAAATAGAAGATCAGAGTATTACTCTAGTATTTCATCTATAATTAGGATAATAATACTATAATAGGAACCCTCGTTGATTGTCTTCTAATCCTTTTCCTAGAAGAGCCCTCTATACCTCCTGTATTTGCCTGAAATAGTGCTCTAAAACATCTAACCTATTCTCCTTTAATAGCGCGGAGCTGTTAGAGCTTATAGTAAGTGCTGATGAATTAAACTACAGAGGCTGTCTATATATAAGAAGATTCGATTGTCCTTTCTAAGCCAGAGTCCTTACTAACTTATATACTTAGTTAGCTCATTCTAGAGGGTTCTACTAAGGGTACTCTCGAAGGTTCTATTACGTCCATGCGTTGCTAAGCGAGGTCACGTGAATGCGTCGCTGGAGTACTCTGAGACTTATTCTACAGATGTAACCCTTGATATTACCTCTCTTCCTACTCTTGAAGGTAGGTGTCTAGGGCTACTATGTCCTCTAACTTAGTAGCAGGTTCCTATATTAGGTTTATATATCCTGTCTATTTAACCTTATACTCGAGTCGAGTACGAGAGCCTTTCCCTAGGAGCTTCTTTTACTGTTGACCTAGTATTCTTTTAACTTACTATTCTATAGTATCGTCTACTAATATTATAGGTAGTTAATCATCGTCTATAATTTAACTAGGTAGCGGGTCTATAGCTGCTAGCCTTAATAAGTCTATATTAAAGATATTATAGATACTAGGCAGGGTGTCTAGCCTGTATATAGACAGGCTAATAACCTCGATAACTATAAACTTAGCGGATTAAGTATCTAGTTTCTTACTAGCTCTATCTATCTATATATTCTATAAGCTTAAGTAAACCTTATCTTCAATCTTATATATAGGAGCGGTATTCTATAAACGATTTGCTTAAGTCTCCTAGTCTTATTATACCCTTACTATTAATAATTATACCTATTCTATAATAGCCTTAATCTTTACTACTATTACTTCGCTCTTTTAAATTAGTATTTTTATGTTTACAAGTGCTACGACGTCTATTAAGAGGTTAATAGTCTATAACAGATAGCTATAGCTGAGTAAGAAGGGGCTTACATCTATTAATATTAAATCCTGTCTATTAAAAGCTAGCTATATATTACGAATCACGTTATATATAGTAAGTAGTCTAGACGGCGCTCTGATAGGATAAGGCACGATATCTAGGAAAATAGAAGGTGATATAGAAGGGAATTAGTAATATAAAAGACATTTAGGTATTCTAGGATCTCACTATTAGATAACCGTTAGTAGTTACGTAATAGATCCTCTTAGATCTCTTAAGAGATCTAGAGGGATCTAGGGATCTAGGCTTATATAGGGATCTAAGTAGTACGAAAGGTTATATATATACTAGCACGTCTGCTATTAAATAGGAGCTTTATACTTAACTTTAGTTATTAATCTTATTATCTCGTTTAATATCTTTAATATAAGTAACGAGTTCACTTCTAAGTAAATAATCTATCGTGTTTATACTTCTTACCTATATACTAACCTTTAAGACTTAGTTATCTTTGTTTAGTTTATTTAAGTTTTATTATACTTTAAGCACCTACTTAGAAGTACTACTAATATAATATTAAAAACTACGCTATTATCGAGTTTAACCTCTATACTACCCCTAGCGCTAATAATACCAGTAGTGTCAGTTACTACTCTTAGAGAGGAAGTGAAATTGCCGGTACTTAAAACGTTTAACAGCTCCTTAGAGAAGCTTACTAAATTTATTATAAAAGCTTTAATATACTTAAACTTTTATTTAGTATAGTTTACTTATAAAACTAATTAAGTTATATAGCTTACTACCTATCTTAAGAGAGTAGTATATAACTAGATAGAGCTATATTTAAAGGATTTTTAGAAAAATAAAATATTAAATAGAAAAGTATTAAACCTTATAAGTAAAAGTACTTAAGGATTGTTTTTAACCGTTGCTAGATTTAAGAAAGGAATTAACTAAGCGTTTATAGATGTAGATTTAAAGAAAAAAGCAGTATAAGCTTTATATAGCCTCTAATAAAAGAGGTTAGTAGCTAAATATACGTTAATATTCTAATAATATTCTATATATCTTAGCTAGAACGATAAAGCTCTATATAAGCAGTACTATAGAGGATTAAAGGATAGTATTAAGGATAAATTAGCTAAGGATAACTTCTTAGACATACTTAATAAGTTAACTAATAATATAATTAAAATCGATAATTAGAATTATAAGCAGAGTCTAGAGAAAAAGAGTAGTTATAAACATCGATATTAAGGAAAAGGTAGGAAAAAAGACTATAGAGATCCTATAGAAGTTAATACTACTTAGAAGCGTTAGGTCCTAGGAAAAGAAACTTAAGATAAAGACCTACTAAGGAAAGAACTTTCTTAGAAAGAGCGAGATCGTTGTCGTAAGTAGAACTTATATTATAACTATAGCCTTACTAGCTATAGAGCAAATAAGTATAGTAAGAAGAAAGACTCTAAAGAGAAATAAGCTAACGCTACTATCTAAAAAGAAGTAGCTTTACTAGAAAAAATCGAACTTATAGACGAAGAACTCGAGGCTAGAGGATATAGTATATAGATTAAAATAGATGCCTTAGATATATTAGTAAACGCTATATACCTATAGCTAAATAAAAGAATCGAATTCTAAGATAGTAAGGTATAAGATACTAATAATAGTAGAAATCTAATTCTTAAAGAATATTATAATATATAATTAGAAATAGAATATAGATTACCTCTTTAAGTAGAATATAAGTTACTACTATTAATAAGTTTATTAGAGTTATTAGAATTAGAATCTAATTTATTAGAAGTGAATCTAAGAATATATAAGCCTTAATAAGGCAAGATATAAGCATTTATTAGAACCTTTAAGAGAGAGAATAGATAGGTATATATAGAAGACTAGAAACCTAATTTCTAGAGCCTATATTCTACTTAAGGAATTAACTCTACTATTTTAACTATTTATAAAATAGTTTAGAATAAGCAGGATAGAATAACATTAGTAAGCCTTATTACTAGAAGGGAAACTATTAAATTTAAAGAACCTAGACTAGAATAAGCAATATCTAGTAAGCTATCTAGTATACCTAAGATAGAAGATATTTAGATAGTTATAGATCTTTAAGAAGAAACCAGCTTATAGTAATAGCAGGGTTCTAACGACTTTATAAGACGCTCTAAACCTAGTTTTTTAGGTATACTACTTGATAATAAGAAAGCTATACTAGAAATAAGAGGCTAGTATACTATAGTCGCTTTAGTCGGAAAAGTTAAGGTAATATTTTAAGAATTAGAAAGTAGAAAATTATTTAGTATAATCTTTTAAAAGATAAATAAATATAATATTAACTAAGAAACAGAGTTAGTATAAAGAGAACTCTACTAACTAATAATTAGAGAGCTAAACGCTACCTCTAAAGAAAGTTAGTTAGTTATAACTACGAAGATAAAGGGAAAGGAACTTCGAGTTATAATTAACTTAGGAGTAATAGGTAATTTCCTCTCTCTAACAGCTTTAAAAAAGCTAAACGTTCTAATTAAGAATATAAAACTATACTATCTAGGAGTAGTTAATAGAATAGATATTACCTACTAAAATAGGATTATTAATTAGTAAACTATTCTAATAAAAGTCAATATCGAAGAGTACTGTTTAGATATATAATTCGATATTATTAAAATAGGAAGTAAGGAAATAATACTTAGTATACTATAGATTTAAGAATATAATCTAGATATTAATTAGAAGGCTTAAATAATAACCTTTAGTCGATATAATTATATAAGATTATAATTATAACTATAAGGCTAAAACAAGGTTAGCGTTACCTCTTCTAAGACACTAGAACACCTTGCCTAGGGTCCTCTACAGATTAGTAAGAAAGCTAATAATAAAATACCTATATAGTATAGAGAATTTAAAGCTTTGTTTAAAAACCTAGAAGACTTGTAAACCTTGCTAAAACATCGCTTATAAGATTATAAGATTAAATTAAAAGAGAGTTATTACCTCTTAAAGTAGAAGCTTTAGTTATATAACTAGAAAAGCTTATAGAGAATAGAAAGTTATATAAAGGAAGGTATTAAGAAGAGATATATTAGAAGATCTAAGTTACTAATTACCTTAAATATACTTATTATTAAGAAGAAAGACGATCTAGATAGAAGAGTATATATTAATTACTAAGAAGTAAATTATACTATAGTTAAGGACGCTTATCTACTACTACTAAGCTAATACTTATAGGATAAGTTAAGTAAGGTAGTACGATTTACGAAACTAGATTAATAAAACGCTTATAGACTTATATAAATAAAAGCTAGAGACGAATAGAAAACAGCGTTTGCCTTACTATTAAGTCTTTATAAATATATAGTTATACTATTTAGACTTTATAATATACTAACTATATATTAGAAGTAAAATAATAATATTTTAGAAGATCTTCTAAGAATAATAGTAATCTATTATCTAAATAATATTTTAATCTTCTTAGAAAAAGAAGAAGAATATAAGAGATATATTAAAGAAGTTCTACAATAACTTATAAAAGTAAACTCTTAGTTAAAACTCTTAAAATACAAGTTTAGAGTAACTTAGACACTTTTCCTAGAATAGGTATTTAGCCTAGAGAAAATAGAAATAGATCTAGCAAAGATCTAAGACGTCTTAAACTAGAAGTTATTAGAGAATATAAAAGATATATAGTCTTTTCTTAGATTTATAAACTTTTACTATCTATTTATATAAGACTATATAAAGATTACTAAACTAATAACAATACTAGTTAAAAAAGCTATTAAATTTATTTAGAATAAATAAGCTAAGAACGCTTTTTAAAGAATTAAAATAAGGTTTAGAGAAAAACCTATTTTATATAACTTTAATATAGAAAAACTAAGTATAATTAAAATAGACGTCTTAGATATATTAGTAGATACGATTTACTTATAACTAAATAATAAGAGAAAACTTATACTTATTATATATTATTTTAAAATATTTAACCTAGTATAATAAAACTATAGTATCTTCGATAAGGAATTACTTACTATAGTATTAGCTTTAGAATACTAGAGAATTTATTTATAGCTAGTAAAACATCTAGTTATAGTTTTATCTAACTATAAAAACCTTAAAACGTTTATAATAACTAAGAAACTTATAACTAGATAACTAGCTAAATAGTTAAAGATATTAGAAGGATTTAATATTATTATTTAATATATAAAGAGAATGTTAAACGCTTAAGCTAATACTCTTAGCTAGAAACCCAGATACGAGGGAAATAAAGAGTATAAGAAGATTACGATCTTAAAAACTCTTAAGAATAGAGACTTAGTACCTACTATATATAAAATAGTAGTAATAAATAACATCTAGATAGATAAAATTTAGAATATATATAAAGGTTATAACTAGTATATAAAAGGGAAACTATAGATTCCTAGCTTATATATAAAAGAATTTATATAGGAATACTATACTACGCTTACTTACAGTTACTAAGGAATTCGTAGAACTCTCTAGAGAATAAGATAATACTACTATATTAATCAGTTATCTATAATAGTTAAGAAGGTAATAGTAGAATATAATACCTATACTAGAAATAAGGCTTCCTACTATACTTCTTATAAATAAATAAATACTACTCTAATACTATAAATACCTTAGAAATTAATATCTATAGATTTTATTATTAAACTACTAAAATCTAAAGATCTAATAATAAGAGTTAAGTATAATATAATCCTAGTTATTATAAAACAACTTACGAAATATATAATTCTAATAGTATATATAGAGTTAAGTATAGCTAAGGAATTAGTATTTATATTTCTTAGAGAAGTAGTCTTAAGATATAAACTATCTAAAGAAATACTCTTAGATAGAGATAAGCTCTTTACCTTAAAATTTTAGATTACTCTTATAAAACGATTAGGTATGAAAAGAAAGCTTTCTATAGCTTTTTACTCTTAAATAAATAGAGGAAATAAACAGATGAATTAAGTAGTTAAAATATACCTTTATTATTATATAAACTACTAGTAAGACAACTAGGTAGAACTACTATCTCTAGCATAGTTCGCTTATAATAGTTTAGTAATAGAAACAACACTTGTTATACTATTCTACGCTAACTTTAGATATAAATTATTAGTATATTAAGAACCGCTACCTACGACTATTAATAACTAACTTACTTATGTTTACGTTTTAAAAATTAAAGAGCTATATAAGAAACTTATAGAGGATTTATAATTTATAGCTAAAAGAAATATATACTACTATAATAAACGACGTAGTTAGAAGCTAATACTAAAAGAGGGAGATAAAGTCTACTTAGTATAGAAAAACATTGATATAAAAAGACTAAGTAATAAACTAGATTATAAAAAACTTAGACTATTTAGAATTAAATAAATTAAAGGACTTTTAAATTATAAATTAGTACTACTAAAGATAATAAACATCTACCTAGTATTCTATATATTCTTACTCGAACTAGTACTACTAGGAGCACTACTAGCTCTACTTATAGAAATTCAACTAGTAAACCTAAATACTAAATACGAAGTTAAGAGGATTCTTAACTATAAACTTATTAGAGGATAAGTTAAGTATCTAATTAAATAGTTAGATTACCTATACTTAGAAGACACTTAGGAGCTAAGAAGCAATCTTAACTATTATCTAGTAGAACTTTAGGAGTTTTATTAAGAAAACCTAGGTTTACCTATATTTCGTAGTTTAAAGGAAAAGCTATAAGAAAGGCTAGGTTAAGGACTATCTTAGATTAAGAATTAGCAGGAATAGACAGGGCTGCTAGACAAGTAACCTCCGCCTCCTACTGCTCTTATTCCTCTCTTTCTTTCTCCTCTTTCTCTTTCTTTTCTACCTTCTTAGCAGTGTTAAGTTTATTAAGAAAACAAAGTCCTTAATAAGACATTTTACGTTACCTTTCTTTAAGAAAGGCCTTCTGTTTTTATAACTATAGAATCTTCGCTATTACCTCTTCCTCCTCTCTATCTAGCTTCTCCTCTTATCTTTCGATAGAGGACTAGTTACTAGTATAAGGAACGTTCTTCTCCTAGACATCGTTGGTTCTATTATATTTTAGCTTTAACTAAACGTATTCGGAATATTAAGAAGATTAGAAGGTATTAATAAAACATCTATACTTTTAAGAAGTATAGTAAGAATATAGTAATATTTTATTATAAACTATTTTAATACTTTTTATAAGAAGTATTTATTCTTCTTTCTTCTTTTATATAAAGTAGAATATAATAGAAAGGAAAGGATACTACTAGCACCCTAACCGAGTTTCTTAGCTTATACTTAAGCGTAAGGACACGCTAGGCTAAGAAGGGGATAGTGTTACAAATCACGTTATATATAGTAAGTAGTCTAGACAACGCTCTAATAGGATAAGATATAATATCTAGGAAAATAGAAGGTAATATAGGAGGGAATTAGTAATATAAAAGGTATTTAGGTATTCTAGGATCTTACTATTAGATAACCGTTCGTAGTTATGTAATAGATCCCCTTAGATCTCTTAAGAGATCTAGAGAGATCTAGGGATCTAGGCTTATATAGAGATCTAAGTAGTATAAAAGGTTATATATATACTAGCACGTCTACTATTAGATAGGAGCTTTATACTTAACTTTAGTAATTAATCTTATTATCTCGTTTAATATCTTTGATATAAGTAACGAGTTTACTTCTAAGTGAACAATCTATCGCGTCTATACTTCTTACCTATATACTAACCTTCGAGACTTAGTTATCTTTGTTTAGTTCGTTTGAGTTTCGTTATACTATACTACTAGTAGCTAGTTAGCCTAGTTGTCCTAAGCTATATTAATCCACTGCTATAGAAGCGTCTCGACTTTAGTATTTACCTATTCCGTTAACCTGTTAGTTTGTAGATAGAAGACTATAGAGATCCGTCGTTTAATTCGTAAGAAGTTACAAAGCGTCTTCTATACTTGTCTAATAAATTACAGGCCTTTATCAGATACTATTACTCTTAGTAGTCTATATAAGCTATAGTATATAGTAATAAATAAGCGAGCAAATTCCTCTGATAATATAGTTAAGTTATAAGCTATAAGAAGTACCCCTTTATCTAAACAGTCTATAAACACTGCTATTATATTAGAGCCTTTACTTATAAGTAGTAGCCTAATAAAGTCGATAGAGATCTTCTACTATTACTGCTTAGGAATTAGTAATAGATAAAGTAGGCTTTATTTATAATCTCTCTAGACCTTAGTACGTCTATAAACTCTATAGTTACGAATAAACTACTTAACTATAGTCTATAGGTTTAGCTAGAAGCACTCTTTTAAGACTATTATAATTATCTCATTCTTACTAGGATAGCTTGTAAGTGTAGAATTATAGAGTTCTTATATAATTATAGTCCGTAGTAGCTTATAATCAGAGACCTATAGTCTACCTCTAAACTGTAAATCACTGTTCTTATCAACTAAGTAGTTAGAGATAGAGACTTCGACTAGAGAAGCGAGGTCTGTTAGAAACACTCTATCTTCTTAGTAGATAGTATCTATAAGATACCTGAAGTCCTTGTTCTATACCTTTCTCTCTTCTTAGATGTTCTATAGTTAGTCTATAAACGCTTACTATGTCGCTACGTTACTTACTTAACTTCTTCTATTTACTAACACTAGTACTAGCTATATAGTATTTCTTTAAATTATTCTATCTAGAATTAGTTATACTATTTTATAATTAAGGCGTTTATCTCTCTCCTCTAGGAGGTCCTAGTCTCTTCTTATTAATATATCTAGTAGTTCTCTCTCTTTGCCTAGATAGTATTAGATTATTAGGTTAAATTTGCTAAGTATTAACTACTACTATATTTATCTTTTAGATAGTTTATAGACTGTTATAAAGTACTTAAGATTCTTATAATCTATAAGTACTGTAAACTGTCTAATACTTTTTAACTCTACTTCCTATTTCTTAAAGTAACGAATAATAGCTAATAACTCTTTATTATATATTAGGTAATTATATTTAGTAGATACGTGTTTCTTTAAGAAGAAGACTATAGGCTGTAAGACACTATTCTTTACTTAAGAAAGTATACCTCCTAAGCAATATCTAAAGGAGTCTGTCTCTAAGACCGTCTTATAATCTAGGTTAAACTGAGCTAGTACTAGAGCCTCTATAAAGACCTGCTTTAACTATTCGAAGGCTCTATTCGCTTCGTCTGTCTATTAGAAGGATATATTCTTTTTAACAAGTTTATAGAGAGGGGCTATAATCTGTGAAAAGTCTTTAATAAACCGTTAATAGAAATTCGTAAATCCTAGGAAGCTAAGAATGCCTTTTGCTATTATTAGTACTTTCTAATCTATAATAGCTTATATTTTAGCTAGGTCTATTTATAAACCTTTCCCTACTTCTATAATAAACCTAAGATACTTTATAGACTATACTTTAAACTTGTACTTATTAATATTAAGCTATAGCCTAGTATTTTAAAGCCTTTATATTACTTTATAGATATACTTATAGTACTAGTTATAGATGCTGTTTATAAAGACTAAGACATTGTCGACATATACTAAGACAAAGTTGTCTAAGAACTCTTAAAGTATATAATTAATATACTACTAGAAAGTACTTAGAGTATTTATAAGTTTAAAGAGAGTAATAAGCTATTTAAAAAGCCTAAAGCGTATTTAGAAAGCCGTTTTCTACTTATCTTCTTCTTTAATCTATATCTTATAAAAGGTAGTAATAATATCTATTTTTATAAACTACTTAGCTTTCCTAATCTAGTTAAGTATCTCTTAGATTAAGAGTAATAGGTAGTAGTCTTTATAGGTTAACTTATTTAGTACTCGGTAGTTATAATAGAATTATAGACACCTTCCTAGCTTCTATACGAAGAGTACTAGCATAGCGGCTAGAGAGTTACTTACTTAAATAAATTCCTTATCTAGTAACTCTATTAGGGTTTTATAGAGTACTAATAGCTTATCTTATAACATGTTATAAAGTAGCCCCTAGAGAACTATTTCTTCTAATCCGTTTTTAGTCTATAAGAGCTTAATACTATGATTAATTCTTTTATAATATACTAGTAACTTATTTGCTTCTTTCCTATTAAATACTAGATAGAATTCTAGGCTAATCTAGCTAGATAGCTTCGTCTATAGGTCTATATACTTCTTTTCCGCTAATGCTTTTGTAATATCTACAAAGCTTACTATAAAGACCTGTAGCTTCTGTTTTCGATCTATAAGAAAGCGAAAGACAGACGTACTTACTAGTCTATAACTATAAGAGCCTTCTTCTGGTTCGCTATAGACTTCTAAGCTAGAGTCTTAGAAAAGTAAGTATTCTTTAGTAGTGTTAAGTAAAGCTCGCTCTCTTCTTAACTAAGATTTTCCTAGAATTATTTTATAGCTCTCGATTGTCAGAGCTTATAGCAAGTGTTAATAAATTAAACTACAGAGGCTATCTATGTATAAGAAGATTCGATTGTCCTTTCTAAGCCAGAGTCCTTACTAACTTATATACTCAGTCAGCTTATTCTAGAGGGTTCTGCCAAGAGTACTCTCGAAGGTTCTGTCACGTCTATGCGTTGCTAAGCGAGGCCACGTGAATACGTCGCTGGAGTACTCTAAGACTTACTCCACAGATGTAACTCTTAACATCGATCTTAGGAACTATGTAAGTATAAGCTCGTTTCTGCTAGTAGCCTCTAATATCTATACTAAAAGATACTACTTAGGATATAGCATCCTCTAACACTCCTTCTACTAACTGTAAATGCCTTAGTATAATTTATACGTAAGAGAGCTAATAGCGATAGATAAAACAGTCTAAAATAATCTTATAGACTAAACACCTTAAATCTACTAAGGCTTATAAAGTAGCTACCCTATTTACTAAAGCTAATATAAGAAGAGGTTTTTCGTCTATATATTCCTACTTAAACTATCTCTAAGTGTCTATTACTAATAACTCTCTTCGTCGCCCCTGTCTACGCTTTTTAATAGGAGCTACTAGTTTTCCAAATCTAAGGAGACGTTACTGTCTTCTTCTTCTAATTCTAGCACTACTTCCTTAACCTCTGCCTTCTGTTTATAGACCGAATCCGCTGTTATAGATCGCCTTAGTAGTCTATATAGACATTCTTAAACAAAATAACCAGTAGCTCTATAGCGGAGACAGCGACTAGTACGAGCACGGTTGCTTCGTTCTTTCTAGGACATCTATTTAGCACGCTTAGTACTAGTTATTAAGACTTTAGCAGGTGCCGGTTCCTAATCCATGCTCTCTACAGATGCCTTACAGGTGACTTTCGGTCCGTTAGTGATTTTACCGTTCGTTACCTAATGTATAGTATCCGTCGAGCGTTTCTAAGAGGTCCGTAGTGTTTCTAGGAGAGTCTAGCCCCTAGATCTTAATATTTAAGCTTTATAAGCTCTTAAGCAGTTGTCCGTTTCTTTAATAATAGAGTAGTAAGACTCGAAGTTAGATTAAGAAGGAACTGTAATCATTGTCTTAACTAACTCGTTACTAAGGATTCAGTTAAGAGACACCTTTTTTATATTATCTAGCTAAGATCCTCTTCTAGACTCTATAAGCAGGGCTTGTTATTCTATAAAGACCTCTAAGAATAGTCTTAAGCTCTAGTAGAAGGATTCCAGCTTTCGTTACACTCTTTCCTTAGCTTATAGGTCTCTGAATATAAACTCCACTTAATCTAAGAAGTTACTACTATTAGCTAGCTCTAGCTTACCCTGTTCCTATACCTATACTTCTATTCTACAGAGCGCCTTACCCTATAAGGATCCGTTAAGTATCTAAAACTTAACATATTCAGTATATCTATAGTAGTCGACTTCGATTTTAGCTTATACTTATTATAGCTAAGCTTCTAGCTTGTCCAAGTCTCTATAGAATTCTAGTAGCGGAGGAAGAGACTTTCTAGGTTTATTATTATTATAAACCATTCGTAAGCGAGCTTCCTTAGTCTTTGTTTCCTCCTCTATAATCCATAGTCGTTTATTCTCTTAAGCAGTTGTTAATTGATTTTATTAACTCTAAATATACTAAACGAACTAAGCAGGTAGCTCTTTTAGTATACTGCCTTCCTATGTATCTCTTATCTTCTATAAGTTCTATAAATACCGTGAAATAGCTCGTAAGTTCTAGTGTTACTATAAAGGCCTAATATGTTCTAGTGTTACTAAAATAGCCTAATATATTCTAGTATTACTATAAAGGCTCTTAAGTTCTAGTATTACCAAAATAGCCTAATATGTTCTAGTATTGCTATAAAGGCCTGTTATATTCCAGTATTGCTAAAATGGCCTAATATGTTCTAGTGTTACTATAAAGGCCCGTTGTTTTTAAATCGAATCTAATGTCAGAGCTTATAACAAGTGTTAATAAATTAAACTACAGAGGCTGTCTATATATAAGAAGATTCGATTGTCCTTTCTAAGCCAGAGTCCTTGCCAACTTATATACTCAGTTAGCTCATTCTAGAGGGTTCTGCCAAGGGTACTCTCGAAGGTTCTGTTACGTCCATGCGTTGCTAAGCGAGGTCACGTGAATACGTCGCTGGAGTACTCCGAGACTTATTCCACAGGTGTAACCCTTGACAGGAGCTACACAGTCCTTGTCAGTTGCTTCCTCCTTCCTCCGAGTTACTCGTAGTTTTATATATGTCCTAGGTTGTGCCTAAGTCTCGTCACTCCAAAGAACAGAGTCCCACTACTCCTCTAACCACCCTATATACTCTTCTGCCCACGCTAATCTAGCCTTCGCATGCTCTAGGGTAAGTGGAGGCTTTCTCTTTACAACATGTCGGCTAAACCCTTCTCTCTTAAAAGCAGTTCAGATAGCATACTCTCCGCAATCCCAGCCTAGAATAGCGGGGATCTTACTCTACTATGTTTGTCGATTCTCAGGGGAGGCAGTAACCCATTTAATAAGACGCTTGCGTTACGGTGAATTAAGGAGGATACGTCTGCCAGTTTTCTTCTTTTAGGGGGTAAGACGGTGGGTAAGAGCATAGCAAACTTGATCGTAAGAATAGCCTGTTTATAGGGCTATTTAGGAGCGTATGAAATTAGCATCGAAGAAGAGAGTTTGGATCCGTAGGCGGTCGTCGTGAGAAAGCTCTTTACGTAGCTGTTTTGGCGTTGGAATAGAATAAGAATCCATATTAGATGAGTGTCATAAAGGTTTAGAAAGCAATAGCAGCGCTGGGTGACACTTATTCTGATTGGTGGTGGCCCTAGCGTAGGAAGGAAGCTGCTAGAACGCTTGGCGGAGCTGTTACCCCTGTAACGAAGTATACAGTTAGTTTGCGGCGGATCCGAGAAGACTTCCTAATAAAGCAATCATGCTCAAGGCAATTACCGTAAGAGGAAACTATTGCCGTGAAAACCGCGAGGAATCTTCCACTTCGCAGGAAAGCGTATTATTTTGAGACGCCCCATCATATGCTAGCTTCACCAGTCCTCCTCCATCCACTCTAACTACCTCCTATGTTGCCCACACCCTTCCCAGGCAATTTGCCAGATATGGGAATCGAGATTATCCCAGATTATCTCTGAGCTTGCTTGCTCTGCCTTTTCCTTGGTTTGCCGTGATGAGGAACAAATGTCAATTTTGGGCATCTAAAGGTCACTGGTCAGCTTTTCTAGTCCGTGCTATACTTTCTCAAACGACATGCTAGGATTGATGTGAAGCCGGCGTTTGTACGCAAAAGTGGATGTGACCCTAATAACGCACATGATCGTTTAGAGCTAAGTTCTAGCATCGTGGATGCAGAAACTAGCTCCACGTTCAAGGTGGCATTGCTATGCAGTATTATGCACTTCGTGTATGCAGCAAGTCAGTTGGTTGAAGCCTTGGTGGGAATCGTAGGCGTTTTTCTATGCGTGAGGGCCCACAAGCCTCTTTTCGTTTCATGCGCAATCGCTGACTGTCCCTCGAGGTAGGAGTCCTATATAAGACGCACCATCCGCTCCTACCTATTTCACAGCATTCTATCACTATCTTCTTTATCAATATGTCAAACAGCCTTAATATGGACATCAGCACCTGCGATATTTACCTCAGCATCTTCAATATGGACATCAGTAATATAGACCTCAGCACCTTCTATATGGACATCAGCCAACTACTCAATATCGAACCGAACTTTACTTCGACATGTATTGGAACCACCTCAAAGAATAAGAAATGTCCAAATCAAATTTCAGAAATAAACCGCTTAGGGGCAATTACAGCACTCCATTCACTTGAACGCCTTGAATCAATCGATCAGCTCTGCGATCTGCTTCAGTATATCTCGGGCAGACTACTCTGTCACCACCACCGCAATCAACAAGATATATTACAGGAGCAGTGGTGGCTGACACTGCATGCTCTTTCCTCGAGCAGAAACCCTTGGGCAGGGTTTCAAGTGCCAGGGGGGTTTCCAGAAGAGGACCAGAATCTTCTAGCAGCAATTGTAGAGCTTTCGAGCCTTGAGGTAGACAAATTCTTCCAGTGGCGAGATAAGCAAGCGAAGTGTGAGAGGCCAGACCTCGAACAACTCAAAGGTGTGGTTTCAAATATTCAATTAAGAAGTGCGTGAAGACTACATACATGTAAGCTCTTCCTCTATATATACAGAGAGAGGAAGAGCTTCTGGAAGATTCTAAGAGACATATGATGTCAGAAGAATAGAATAGAAAAGTGTAGAATAGAAGAGACTTGCTTAGCAGTGGGGTAATGGCCAGTGCTGAGCGGGGACTTTGGTTAGTGCTTAGCGAGGGCATGGCCCGAGCCTCTATCATGGGTTCTAACCCTCACATTACCCCCCTTCCTCTGCTAAGCGACGGGGCTTTTATCTATGCCTAGCATTTCCTCCTAGGACGCTCGCTCTAGCCTTGATTTTCTCTTTCCAGTTAATTAGTGTAATAGTGTTTCCTAAAGATGATTCTGGCTCCTACGTTAGCTGTCTATAACCTTCCTACTTAACTAGATATCTAAGTCGATTACCCCTACTAGGTGCTCTCTTTTAGTCAAGTATATACTCTATGTCGTATATCTCTGTATTATCGACTAACATCGTAGGTAGCTAGCTTTCTTCGATGACTTGCCTAGGTAGTAGTAATAAGTTTATAGGTTATAAGAGTCTTATATAGAAGACGTTATATATATCTAGGGGAGTATCTAGCTTATAGCTATGCGATCCGATGACTTCTAAGACCTTAAACTTTATATATCGAGCGTCTAGCTTCTTACTTAGTCTGTTTATCTTAATATTTTCTAGGCTTAGCTAAACCCTGTCTCTAACTTTATAGTTAGGTGCCTAATCTTATCTCTAGTTACTTACTTACTCCTGAGACTCTTAAGCTATAGCTATTAATACTTGTACCTATTCCTATACTTCTTTTAGCGTTCGTATAATACGATCTACGCTAGTAATTAGAGAGTCTCTATTATCTTCTATTAATAATTCTTCTACTAGATTCTTAAATATACTCTGGTTCTATCTATATAGTAGGAAAAACGAACTTGTTCTTATAGATATTAAGTCCTGTCTATAAATTACTAATACTACTACTAGAAGCCGCTTAAGCTAGTTGCTTTATACCTAATCTATAAAATAGTATAGTACTATCTCGATGACTTCGTTTGCTCTTTCTATAGCTTTATCTGTTTTAGGTAAGAACGTAGTTAATAGCTTTCTTTTAATCTATAGTAGTATAACAGTCCCAGTCACATACGACTGGATCACGTGCCGAGGTTCTACCGAAGTCTCGCTTAGTGTACATAAATAGAGACAGAGCGTACTAACTCTCCTCTTCTCTCTTTAGTTTAGTTTTCTTCGAATACAGGTACTATTCTATAAGTATCTCTTTTAGTACATTTGTAGAAGACTGTTATAAGTAGCTTATATATTCGTTTCTAAAGAGTACTTGTAAACTACGTGCCTCGATCTGATATAATAGCTGCTAGTAAGAAATAGTATAGTAGGTATTATTATATAAGCTACTTAGCTACTGTCTTAGCCTTAATATTTCCTAAACTGTCTATAATAACCCCTTTACTAAGTCGATCTGTGATAACAATCATATTATAGCAGCCTCTTAACTTAGGCAAGTCTATAATAAAGTCTATAGAGATTTCTAACTATATACGATCTAGAATAGGTAGTAGCTTTAGGAATCCTTATTAACGAGATCGCTATATCTTATTCCTTCTACAGCTGTTATAGTTTTTAACAAACGTACGAATATCTTTTACTATTCCTAGCTAGTAGAATTATCGAGTAATAAGAGCGTATATAACTTCCCTTCTAGAGTGACTATATAGTACTGAATTATAAGTTATCTGAATTAAGCAAGTTCGTAGATTATTACTATTTAGAACCTATTTCCTTCTACGAAATAGTATATAGCCTTTATTAGATAAAGAGTATTCTAAGATAGACACTTTAAGGTGAAGCTCTGTCGGGAATCTTCTAGTACTTGCTTTTATAGCTTCTCTGGCTTGAACATACTCTATATCATTTATAAGAGCTTGATCCTAGTTAGTAAGCTTGTCTAATAACTCTCTTAATATTTGACTTTAAGAAGAGTGAATTGTTACTAGTAAAGTATAGACTATATAACTTAGTATAAGCATTTTAGGCTTTAAGAGTTGTATATTTTAATCAGCTAAACGATAATCTGATCCGTTCTATAGTAGGTCTTAGTCTTATTATAACAGAGCGTCGGCGCGTTCGTTTCCTCTTCTAGGAACGTAGATAATACAGAAGTTATATTAAGAGAGAATTAAAGACTATCTTATTTACTGTTCTATAAGCTTCTATACTATTATAAAGTACTCTAGGTTCTTATAGTCTATATAAATCTTAAACTCCTTAACCTCTCAAAGCTTAGTATTCTACTTCTTAAGGTATTATATAATTATAAGTATTTCCTTGTCGTAGATTTCGTAGTTGTATTCTACTAGGTTATTCTTTTTTAAAAAGAAGGTGTATAGTAACTATATACCTTTGTCGCTTAATTACTATAGTATATCTCTAATATACTAGCTTAAGAAGTCTGTCTTAATACGTATAAGCTTATCGTAGTTAAATTAAGTAAGTACTAGCGCTAATATAAAGATGTCTTTAAGCTTATAAAAAGCTACGTTTACCTAGTCGTTTTAGAAGAACTTCTAGTCCTTATATATAAGTTCTATAAGTAGTTATACTAGGTCTGAAAAGTCTTTAATAAAACGCTTATAAAAGTTAGTAAACCTAAGAAACCCTTATACTCTCTTAACTAAAGTTAGCGCTTTCTAGCTAGTAATTACTTTAATCTTATCTAGATCTATTTAAAGTCCTTTTCTTACCTTAAGAATAAACCCTAAGTACTTTGTCTCTTATACCTCGAATTCATATTTATCGATATCGATTTATAGTTCTACCTCTTATAGACGCTAGAGTACCTTACGTACGTGTTCGTAGTATTAGCTCTTACTTCTAGACGAGTATATAAGAATGTTATTAATATAGGCTGAGTAGAATTCGTCTAGGTAGTCTTATAAGGCCTAGTTAATATACTTCTAGAACGTACTAGGTGTGTTTACTAGGCTAAACAGAGTAACCATCTATTTATAAAGTCTATAACAGGTCTTAAAAGTAGTTTTCTACTCGTTCTCTTTTATAATCTATATCTTATAAAAAGTAGTAATAATATTAAGCTTTATAAACTATTTTGCCTTGTTAATATTTCGTAGAGTCTTATAGATAAGAGGAAGAGAGTAGTAGTCTTTCTTTATAATCTGATTTAGGCTACGGTAGTCGATATAAAACTGTAATCTACTTCCTAGCTTCTTAATAAATAGTACTAGCGCCGCTGCTAGCGAGTTGCTTACTCGTATAAAGCCTTTGTCGAGTAGCTCTGTTAATGTCTTTCGTAGTATAAGAAGCTCGTCGCGCGACATGTTATATAAGAGGCTCTATAGTATAGTTAGTTATTTTCCGTTCTCTAACTTAAGCTTAATAGTATGATTAGTCCCTAGTCCTTGTAGCAGTAGTAATTATTCTGCCTTTTTATAGCTAAAAATATTAAGGAACTCGTAGAAATGTTATAGTAGCTTAGTTACTAGGTTTATACGTTGTTTTACTCTAAGAGCCTTATTAATATTAGCTATACTAGCTGCGAAGACTTATATATTTCCTTACTTCTTTCGCTGTTTCCGGTGCTAGTATTATAATAAGGTAGCTAAGACTTCCGTAGGCTGAATTCCGCTAGCTTAGATCTTAAAAAAGGCTTCCTTACTTTATACGATCGTTCTAGTAATACTAATCCTTATCTCTAAACATAGTCTATTTATCTTAGTATCTTAAGTAGTAATCTATAGTATTCCTAAGATTATATTATAATACTCTATAAGTAAGATATAATAAAAGACTCTTAACTCTCGATATCTATCTAGGTTAAGAGTAACTATAGTAACTTTGTTTATAGATAAAGAGACTTTACTATTAAACCTAGTAACTTCTCATAGCTTAATCTATATACGCTTAAGGTTATTTCTTTAAGTAAAGCGAGAGTTATAAAGTCTATATAAAAGGCAGCTAGTATTAATAAGAGTATTTATAAATAATATATTATTAACTAAAGCTAATATAATAAAAGGCTCTCTATCTATAAAGCTCTTAAAACGATTCTATACTTTTCTTAAATTATAATCCTTATATAACCTCTGACAGCGATTTTGGTTAGAGGTTACTCTTTTCCCGCTTCCTCGTCTGTTTTTCATTCTTTAACTTCTTCTATAGCTGTAGTAGTCGTAGTCTTGTTCTTTGGAGCTATAGAAGTAGAAACTTGTGTTTTATAAGTAGGCATCCTTGGCTTTGTTACTGCCTAAGTAGCCCTTCCTTATAGTCGTAGGTCCTGAGAGGGTAAAAGTGGGCAGTCAGATACCTAGTAATCTATGCTATTATATCGTATATAAGCTTCTTTTTCCCTTCTCTTTTGTCTTTCGGCTAGGCTAACGCTAGCGGCACGTTGATCCTGTTATAATCTGCCAGTTGCAGCTATGAAAGTTCGTATAGGCTCCTACTTCATTGCTTTAGTAGGTGGCTAAGTGTTATCTTGTCGTAGTATGCTTGTATAAGGTATACGGTTTCGATGTAAATTCTATGCTTTTATTTCTTATAAGTCGTCTGAGATCCGTCGTAGCTAGGCTATGTAGCTAGAGTATAAGGCAGGTTCTTCTCGTCTTATAAGTCGGTCCTTGAGCTCTCTATTGATTGCTACTCTTAGGTACCCTTTCTGGACTTGATCGTCCCACTTTTATCTATGGGCTTCAAGGAGTGTCTGTTCAAATTCGCATAGGAACTCCCGGAAGTCCCTGTTGCCTTATTGTATCTAGTTAATCTTTGAGAGTGCCTTGTTCTGCTTTTAAGGGTCTGAAAATACTCTGTCTAGCTGGTTTAAGAATCCGTTGACTGTAAACTCGTCTGTATTCTTTGAAGAGTCTATTTAAGAGTAGATGTAGCCCGCGGCTTTCCCTGTGAGTCGTCTGAAGGCATACTAGACACGCTCCTTTTCTGTTCCAATGGCTTAGCTATCAATTGCAGCCCTATTATAGTGTTAGCTTATCTAGGCTGTCAATTTTTTTAGATTTATTATAGTTAGACTGAACTGAAAGGGCTAGCATAAATGTGGTAGCCTAGTTATAGTGTGAGCATATCTAGGCTGTCGCTTTTTTAGGGCTATCATAGTTGGGCTGACCTAAAAGGGCTAGTACAAATGATTATTTTATACTCAGATTTTATGCTAGCACACTCATTTTAATGCTGGCACATATTTTATACAGATTTTATGCTGGCACAGATTTTGGTAAGCCAATCATACTGGCACTCATGAACATCACAAGTTCCCGAGTGCCAGAACCCATATTCTCATTGGTTACTGTATTTCTTGGCGTGGCGTAATTCGACAATTTAATTTAAACTCACGTGAAATAATTATATCTTTTGTTGCATATCGCAAATAACCTTGGGTGTCTGATCTCTTGCCCGCAATTCGAGAGGTTGTTGAGATAACAAGAGGAAGCTTGCAATTACTTCGGGATGTCCCCTGTGCGGTATTTCGCATTACCTAGTTGCCCTAGATCCTCCGTATCATTCTGCCGTATAAAAGCTGCCATCGAGTCACGGTGGCAGTTTGCGATGTTCGGTTCGCCTATACGGCTGATCACCTCATTGCCCAGATGCTGATTTGCGAGTCTGAAAAACGTATCTCTGCCTCCGATGCTCTGTTTCATCCCTATGTTGCTACTCTTACCGAAAAAGCAAGCTCTTCAGATCTTCCAACTAGCAAACGACCGAGAAGAGGAAATTAAAGAGAGGCTTAGCGTGTTTCACAAGCGAGCTGGCCACTTTTCCGAACTACCTGTTTTTAAATGTAAATTACTCAACACCAGAACATGCTATTATATAATACAAGATACTAAAAGATTATTCGGGGTCGTCGCTATCTTTTGTATCTACAATCTTGTTACAACGCCTACAGTGCCTCCCTGCCCGAACCCTCTTTTTATCTCTCTACTACTCTCCTGGTCTCTAATTTCTATAGGAGTAATCAAACTGGTTACCTCTTCTACAGTTAAACGTTAATATAGTCTAAAACTGATACCTGTCACCATTTTTAGGATGTATCAATTTTAATGAATGTGCAATTCCATATAATAATAGTAATAATTAAGAGTGATGATTATAGTGATCAACTTAAACGAGGTGATCATATTACTAGTTGGGCGGGGTGATTAAGGTGATCAAATTAAGCGAGGTGGTCATTAAGCAGGGTAGCATGGTAACTAAGTTGAACGAGGTAGTTATAATCATTAGATCAAGCTCGTAGGATCTACACGTCAGGACCATACGACCTGATAGAATAGATTGATCGTAAAGAGAGAATAAGAGCTCCTAAGGGCGGCTTTGCCAGGCCATCGCAAACAACGGCATTATGTGTGCATCCGTCATTTGGCGACACAAACAGTTACTCTACTTTTTCTTTACGCCTTTGAGGGTATCTGTGACGGTTCCGACCGTCACGTGCTATCGATCACGTGGTCTCGCTTAGCGACCCACCATCTTGTATAGGGGTGCTAGCCTGCGGCTCACAAGAAGCCTTCGTACTTATGGGCTAATAGACCTAGTATTCATTAAACATCAAACAAAGTCAAGTGATGAAAGAAAAATCACGTGCTGAAATATAAACCCTAACCCGACTGGAAATAGTATATTGTTCAAAGTAGTAAAGACTGACTAGTAAGATCATATAAAAGCAAGAGCAAAAAGTAAAGACTTGTGTTCCTTCAACGTAGCGAGCAGAAACCTCTAGTATAGTAAGAGCCATCGCTCATATAATAGCCCGAATCATCCCCTTCTCTTTCGTGGAGTAATCTGGTTCCTTCGTCGGATTGGCGATCTAGAAAGGCTTTGCTATAGCCTCTATAACTTCAACAAAGTAAATGTCAGACCGGACCTGTTATTGAAACTATAGCTCCTAAACCACACCTGAACTACAACTTTGTCGCCTTTAGCAAAAGTAGAAGCTGCCAAGGCTAGACCATTATCTGTGTCAGTAGTAGAAGTACTGTTAAACCTATTAGGGAAAGGGTCGCCACTGTTAAAAGAATCCGACAAAAGCTCAGATTCAGGGACCTTAATCCTCAAAGGATTGTTAATAGTATATCCCTCCCTATAACGAGATAATAAATCTTTTAAGACTTTGAGTATAGGTTCCTCTACTACGAGTTATATAGAGAACTCGGGCTTTTCTAGGCTAAAATAATTCTCTGTAGCTTTTAAGCTAAGGAAAGGACCAAGCTCGCCTAAAAGGATTATTCCAAATTTCAGATATAGGTTTTCGCTGTTATATTCTTTAGCTAGGTCATCGTATAACAGCCATTTTATAGAGCTCCCTTAGATCAAGTCTCAACTTAGGAGAGGGCTAAGGACAGCGATGTTTTCTACAAATATCTCCTAGTCGCGGAAGTATCGGACATTTAGTACTCGATCAAGGGCTAAGTAAGGAGGAGGTATATAAAGTCTTTTTTGTCTCTTAGGAGCTATTAGAGGAGGAGGAGATAAGGTCTGCCTCATCGATATTAGTATAATAGATAAGAGTAGTATCAGATAACAAAGTCTAGAAAGAATAACGAACCAATTCTATATAATCGGAGGCTTAACTTAATTAAGTGTTAGCGCCCCTATACTCTCTATCCTCCTTAACCCCTTTAATCTTATTAACTCCCTTAGACCCCTAGGCCTCCCGAACCTTAAAATCAACCTCTTTAGACTCCTTAGAACTCTCCCGTACTCTCTTCCCCTGTTTATCACGTGTATTTATAGGTATTAAGAAAGAGTATAACTTATTATAAGAATAATAAGTAGTAGAAGTATAATCGAAAAGAGAAATATATTAATTTTCCCCTACTAGAAATTGAATTAAAAGCGAAGCTAAGAGGTAAGACTAGAAAATAAATCCTAGGGATTCTTATATAAGAGATAGAGAATGTACCCTGTATTATAGCTAAGAATAAGGGATCTACCCTCTAACCTAGTTTGCCTTACTTTACTAGCATTTTTACTCTTATCGATGTGTTAGTATATTTACTTAAACAGTTTTCTTAAAGTGTTTACTTGAAGTGAGGGGCTCGTATATAGGCCTGGCCAGCCTCGCTTAAAACCCTCTATCAGGATTATATCCTTAAACTTCTAAGCATATTAATCTATTTATAACTTTGATATACGGAAGAAGCTAGTTGATTTATAAATTATAACTGCATAGACAAGGCCTATGTAATAATTAAACATATAATAGAGGGGATATTATATAGTCTACGAGCGAATAGTATCTCGCTTAATATCCTCTAAACGTAAAATCTTAAGCTCGAGGTCTTTGTATAGAGAAGCTTATATATTAGCAAGCGTAATAGGTTCTCGTAACCAGACCCCTGCTAGTGTTTTTAGCCTCCTAAGCTAGACGTTTATTAATGTCTATTTCTTATATAAGTCTAGCCTACGTTAAGCTAGAAACTTCAGGTTAAGAATAAGGTTAGCAAATATAGAACCCTAGCACTTATAATCCGTGATTACAAATCCAAGAGTTAATAGAACTTAGTACCGGCGGAATAGAAGGCCTAACAGTTCCGATATCTGTCCTCTTATTTTAATAGAGAGAATAGGAACCAGTTCCTCAGGAATATTAGAGAATAAGAGGTTGTACTTATAAGTAGGGTATACTAGGACGTATAGAAGTGGAGAGGTATATAAGACGTAAAGGTCGTCTAGCTCGATCTAGGTAGCTTCTCGATTATTAGTAAGGCGGTATATAAGTATAAGGAGGTACTTACGTTATATATTTATATCTAAGATTACCCTCTCTATAGTTCTAGTTATACTATTAACTAAACCAGCACTAGTTTTCGTGTTTTATAAAAGCATAATAGATATCCCTTTAGTAAAAGCAAAGAGCCCGGGTCCTTTAAGAGTGCCTACTTCTCCTACTCGAAATATTATTCTAATAAGAAGTAAATGATCGACAGTAGGTATGTTTAGTATATCGTGCCGAGCTAGGAAAAAATAGATCTTTTATATATTCTTTTTAGTAAAGGTTTCTAGCTAGGTAAGGTTGACATCTTTACAAAGTTAATTAACTCGGATTATTACCCGATCTAGTAGAATCTCTCCTCTTACTATTCTTTCTACTATAGTTTAAGAATTTAAGATATTTACATCGTCCTCGGTTAATGTTATAGAGCGTGCTCTCTCTAATAGGGCTTGAAATTGTAGGTCTTCTACTTATCGTATCTGCTTTATAAGAAAAACTATCTTTTTAAAACAGTTCTAAATAAACTTTCTAGCTTAAAGTACCTAGGTATTATAGATGTCCTGCTTCTATATTACGTGGCCACCTACAGGAGTGAATTAATTAAAGTCCTCTAAATAGATTACGATAGAGAGGCTACCAAAGACAGCTAAGCTCCCTCTATCTCAATCCTATATAGCGTTATAGCGGTTATCTAATTAGATAAGGGCCTTAAGGCCTACTATACTAACCTTATTAAGAATGAAGATTCTTTTATAAGCAAGCCTTAATTTTATAGCGGGGCGTATAGACTGGTTGCTAAACAAAGAAAGAGTAGAGTAGTAAGTTAAGCTGCTAATATTTATAGCTGTAGCTCTAGTTAAAGCTGTTAAAAGAACTTCTTCTTCTCTTTAAATAATAGAGAGGCTAAAGAGAAACGCCTTAATTAAATAAGTCTTTCTAGTATTACCAACCCCTCTAAGGTATAGTAGGAATTGATCCTTAGAAGTATTTACTATAATAGGATATAGGATCCGGTCGAACAAAGCTTAGATAATAAGCATCTATTTACTATTAAGCTAGTAATAGCTTTGAATTAAGGAAACTGCTAAGTTAGTAGTAGAAGTAATTTGAAATATAGCTCGTAGAGCAGGTAGTAAGGCTATAGAGAGAGGTTAGAGGTCTAGAGATAGGACTAAGGATGCCGATTAATTATTAGTAGGAAGTAAGAGTACAGTCTTATAGGCGGAAGTTTCTAATCCCGAATCTGTTTAAAGTTCTTTACCCTACGCCTTAACCGTTGTACTATCATAGAAGTGTATACTAGTGTCTAATAGATTAAGAAGGACCCGTAGCCTACTAGTGCTATGGTTCATATTACTACAGATATCTAGGGCTGCCTAGAGCAGATAGTGTTAGGTAGGAAGCAGGGTAGCAAAGTCGAGGTTAATATTAACCTCTTCCTTATCATTGTAAGTATAATAATCTATACTCTCTAGGTAGTTATTAAACTTAATATTACGCTCTCTCTAGTCCTTATTAGCAGCTTCTTTGCTACGTTGTAAGAGTAGAACATTCTAAGATAGATATACTAGATATAAAAGGAGAGATTGAACAACTTAGTCCTAGATATATATATTCTTATATTCGGAGACTCGAAGTTCCTAGAGCTGGTTTTCCAAGAAAGCCGAAGAAAGTTCATCCTAAGGATAGAATAACCTAAGTAATGTCTTATTAATCTTATCCTAGGTCCTAGATGTATTTAGCTGTACACTTTCGTCCGCCTCTCGAAATCGAGTAAAGCTTCTGTATAGAGAAGGCGTTGCTAGTGCTTTGCTTAAGTTTACTAAGACTTAGACGTGAGTTATATATTATAGGTGTGTATTATTAAACAAAAAGCATATAGTATGTCTAGTAGCAGCAGCTGACGTCTGTGTAAAGATTTGAGAAGTATACTTATAGAAATAGAGACCTACTAGTCTTAGACCTCGTTTTCTATAGTTCTTATATAAAGAAGGATGCTGACTTTCCGAGTTAAACTTAGTATACTGTTCTACCTCTATTATACCGATATTAGGATTTGAATTATCTAGCAACGTAGTAAGCGTAGCCTAGAAAGCAGTCTTTACCTAGTAAAAGTTAATCGTTCTAGACCGACCCTCTTATAGTATATAGAATAATAGTTGGTTTAGGAGGAAATAAGCTACTATAGGGGCTCTAACCTTGGTATCTCTTATAAATCTATAGTATGCCTTTAATACAAATTTGGCTATATCTAGTAGTAGGGAGACTAGTAAACTAATATTTAAAGCAGCTTTAGCCTTAGTAACCTCCTAAGATTTCTTTAGAACAGTAGCGACAAGTATAAGCTAACTATAATCTGTCTAGGACTTTATAATATAGTTGGTTATATAGTAGACAGCTATAAGGACCTTCGGTAATAAAGGTATAAAATTGACATCGTAGTTATATCTAATTATAGAAGAGATAATAGGGTTATATTTGTTAATAAACTAATGATTTCTCTATATCTATATAAAACCCTTAGCTATTATAATAGATTCTAGCACTAGTAGCTTTAGAAACAGGAAACGGCAGATCTAAAGAAGGGATTTTTATAACCTCGGACCCTTATGTTTATCATCTGCTTATTAAGTCCTAAGGCGAGCTTTTATATCCTTTCTTTGATATTTAGTATAGGTGTGAGTATAGACATACATTTACACCTTAGTAGTAACATTATTAGAGTCGATACTAAGAGTATCTTAAAACTCTTTAGAGGTTATATAGTTAAGTATATTAAAGGTAGCCGAGCTAGGAGGTTCTGTCGTAGCAAACCGCTAACCGAATGTAAGATTAACTATCTCTTTTACTATTGACTTTATATAGGTAATAAGTCGACCCTGGAATTCACTGTCGTCAGCTAACTACTAGGATAAGTTTGTAGCGCCAAAGTTCTTAGATAGCTAGGCAAATCTATAAAGGTATAATATTATCTGAGTTATTAACTCTACCACTCTAAAGTACGAAGAAATAGTACTAAAAATGTTAGCCTCTTAAGATAGATACTTAAAAAAACAGTCGAAGAATGTAGTAATAATAGTATAGAAGTATTAAGCTACTAGAGTTAGATTCTTTAGTGTTAACTTAAGCAAGCGTGACTGGATAGCTGTGTTGTCTAGGCTAACATCTTCTCTAGCTAGCTTAATAATAAAGATATTCTCTATATTACAGGGATTAAGAGTAAACTAAATAAGCGGAAGCCTAAAACGACTAATCTTCCTAAAAATAAGGTTTCGGAGTCTTATCTTTTCTCCGAAAGACTCTAGATTAAAGAATGAAATAATCCTTATATTATTAATTAAGGTATAAACTACTAGGTTCGTGATTTTAGACTTGTTTTAGAATTGAATAGCAGTAGTATATAGCTTATCGCTGGAAAGTCTTACTAGATCTGTAGTAGTAGTACTCTAATAACCCTTTTTAACTTAGAGATAGTTTCTGAGATATACTTATTAGATAAGAATTAGATCGTAGATATAGAATATAAAGTTATAGTATTAAGAGAATCTAGAACATTAGTTACTATATATAATACTAAAAGGGCATTGCCTATAAGTAGGAGTGATATAATATAGTATATTTTACAAAGTCTTAAAGTAACACCTTTTAAGAACGACTTCTATCTATATTACCTAGATGCCCCTTAATACTATATAGAAATAGGGTTAGGAAAGTACCTATAAAGTATATAGGGTTAGTAAACGAGTTAAGAAGTAGTAGTCTAAGAGCACTCTTATAAGTAATATAAGGGTTAACTAGGTTAGGAGAGGTCTCTATTCTTAGACTAGTAGAGTTTTCTCTATACGGAAGACCCGAGTATAGCTCTTATATAGCAGTACCTGTTAGCGGGGCCCGACTATAAATGGGAATCAATCCGGATATACTAGGTAACCTCTCAGACTCCTTACTTTCTAGAATAGCGTGAAGACTAGCCAGCAGGGCCTTAGTAGGCTGTAGATCCTAGCTATAGAAGTCGGAAAAGAAGGACTAGGTAAGAATTGTTCTCGGCTTAGCATCTTCTACTTCTATATCGAGCTTATTCTTAAATAAGCCGTCTTTTAAAGAAGTTACGTATCTCTCTCGCTTATCTTAAATAGGAGAAGCTATACTAGTCTAAAGAGTAATAAATGTATCTCGAATCTCTTAGGGGATATAGTCTTTAGGCTAAGAGTCTAACAGCTTATAGTTAATAGTTACGAATTTATATACAGGGTTATAAGCGCAGAGCTATAATAAAGCTTATAGGACCTTACCCTTGCTAATAGAGCAGAAGCGAGCGAGGTTCTCCTCTGACGGCGGAGTCTCTCTTTCCTAGCTTACTGTAATAGTAGTATAATCTTATAACCTTTTAGTAGAGAGGATTATAAGGATGTTGCTCAGGTCCTGTTTTATAGTAATATAATAACCGCGTGCCCCTCTATAACTAATACCTTTATAAGCATCAGAAGTAAGCTTTAGAAAGGCACTAATAATATAAGCACGAGCAATAAAGCATTCCTTAATAATATTAAGGTCTTAAAGTATAGTAGGATAATCTTAGTAGAATAATCAGTTAATAAAGTTCTTAGTAGATAATAGCAGAATTTTCTTTTTTACGATATAGGAATTATAAGTTAGACAGAGAGATAGTCGATTATTATTAACTGTATAGGAATCTGGTCTAGTTTAAGTTTCTTAAAGGTAGTGCTATAAATTTTCATCTTAAAGAGAGATAGAAATAGTATAGTCCGCTTAGAATAGGCCTCTATATATCCTACAAAGTAGTTGTATAGAGGCGTGTATAATAGCTCCCTAATACGCCCTTATATAGGACATCTGAATATCTAGTATAATAACCTCTAGGAATTTAGATAAAACGCTTCCTATATATTCAAACTCCTATCTTAGGAAAGATGGGATTATACTATTATAGTCGAGTACTAAGAGTAAGACATTCCTTATCCTAGAAATGAAACTATAAGTAACAATTTCTAGATCTAGAATAAGTAACTATACCTCGATCTACTGTCTTCTATACCTACGATCCGCCTCCTTATACTTAGGTTATTACCTCGCTGGCTAGCTACCGGCAGCCTAGATACGGCCCTAGCTCCTAACCTTGCCTTATCTCGTAAAGCTTTCTACTTACGTTCTTTGAGACGACGTACTCCTACACCCTTACGCTAGAGTTCCTAGTTACGCTTAATAGTAGTAGAACTAGAAGGTCTTAAATTCTCTTTATAAGCAGCTTCTCGTTCTTTATTCACCTTCTGCCGCTTTATCCAGGCGTCGGAAGCTTCATCACGCTTATACTATTAGTCCTAGAACTTAATATCTAGATTTAAGTCTCGTACCTTAAACCTTTTACTCTGGTTTTCTAGTAGTCTAGCTGTATTAGTAAGTTTACGCTACTGCACTTGTTGCTCTAGCTCCTGAACCTTTGCCCTTTAAAGTATAATTATACATATCCGCTATTGATTTACAAGCAGCTATTCTATACTATTAGGACAAGGCTAGACCTAAGAACTAGATATTTAAGACATATAAGGAGTAGCGGGTAGTGGAGTAGAAGAAGCTATTCCTAAAACTAAGTTAACTATTATATTTATATAAGGATACTACTAGAGTAGTTTGTATATAAAGTATAGACAAAAGACAGATAGTAAAAGATTAATAATTATTTCTCTAGATTCTCAGACGTTGTTAAGATGTAAGTGTTTGCTTCTATACTAGTACAGTTGCGGAACGCCTCTATACGTAACTATAGACCTCTACTCTGATATTTGACAAAATAGAATATAAGAGTCGTCCTCGGTATAAGATTCTACTATGAGGTAAAAGTTATTATATTAGATAAGACCTATAATAACGAAAAGAAATATAGTCACACGACTAAAGGTAATATAAAAGCCTATTACTAAGCCTTACCTATATACGATATTCTATACCACGCCTATTTTTAGACCCTACCGTATGATCCATCGATAATATAACAAAAACGTGACGAAAACTCGCTTATTTTTTTAGCCCTCTCGTAGTGTTCGGCTGGAATCTTTTTTAGTAACCTTCTTCTCTTAGTAAGCTAAGAGTACGAAGGTATTTAGATCGAAGCTCTCTCGAGCTCTTCTCTTCTTCTCAGCTTAGAATCCTTGTATTTGACAGTTTCTACGATTCTACAACCTACACTGTGAGCCTTTCGTACGTGTCGTTATAATATATAGTAATATACCATAAGTACTAGTATCTAAACAAGCCCCGCCCCTCACTGGAAATTACCTTATAACTTTCACGATATTGTTCCAAATGATTTATTCTTAACCAAGTCTATTTAAAAAGTGTATTTCCAAGTCTAATAATTAAATATCTAGTCTACCAGCCCTTTACGTTAATGCTTGAGTATTCACACCTAGGCGTCCAGCGTCTACAGTACTTTCAAACTAAAATATTCGCACAGTACTATAGAAAAATCCTAGTATAGGCTACTTAGCCTACCCCTCGAATACCTCGCTAGCTAATCGGACAAAATAATCTAATATACTAGGATATCTATCTCTTTACTCTCTATCTTTTAATATCAAAGGCATCACCTTTTACTATCCCTTTTCTATCCTCTAGCCGTTTCCTCTTCTGATTCCCCGCGATCGTAGCCAGCGCTTTTCTATCTTATATCTCGGCTCGTTCAAAGTTAATAACTATAAGGTTATTATCTTACTTATACTATAGTATATTACGTAGTTCCAGGTCCTTTTACAGCACTTGTAGCTTACGTAAGGCCTAGAAGGCAGAATCGGCTTTATTAAGCATATTAATTTCATTTTCTCGATTTAGGAATCGATAAAGTAGCTGGCCAGCCTAGCTTAGAAAGAGCATGCTAGTATATTAGTATAAGTTGTAGTAATATAGGAGTTTAAGATCCACTATACCTATATATACTAGGACGTAGCAACTTTGTATTAAGTAAAGCCAGTAGTAGATTTTACTCTTATTTAAGAGGTAGTAGTAATCAGGTTCCTCTATCTCTTTTATAAGAAGCGTATAACTATATAAGAATAGCCTAATCTTAAAGATTACGCTATAGGAACCTTTTATATAGAGTAGCTTATAGTCAGTACCACGCCTACGGTCTTAAGCGAGCTAATTATAGATAAGGCTACGAAAGGTTTTCTAACTAATATACTTTCCTTTGTAGCTTTAGAAATTAGAGTATTGCTTATCTATACTACTACTATACGCTAATCCAAGTAGATATTAATGTATATAATACAGCTGATCCTCGATCCTTAGTTTTAAATTTGTTTCTATCTTATTAGGACCGCTTAGATTACTTTTTTTGCAATTTCCTGTTTCTTTTTCTTCTTATATAGTCTCAGATTTAGCTTTGTCCGTTCGCTGGCGGGTAGTTCAGCGGGGGTTCGAGGTCAGAGTTAGGGACGAGGGCGTGCTACTATCGTTTTCGTCTCCGCTATTACTATGTACCTCATCCTTGGATATGTTATAGACAGCTAATACAGGCCGGGATCTTATTCAAATTAGTAACCGATTAAACCCTTACTAGCGGCTTGCTTTATACAAGGATTAGAGCAGTGCTTTGTAGCTAGTTTTAAGGATCTTCTTAAGAATATCAATATATTCCATAGCCTACGTATCTAACTATGCAGCCGCATTATGCTACTGTTGCCTTAGGGCTTTAATTATAAGAGCGGTAAGAACGAAGGCAGAAATCTAGGAAACACTCGTCCTATAAAACCTATTATCGTCGTCGTCTTAAAAGTCTAGTCGTAGGACTAAGAGGTGGTAGTACACTATAGTAGGATTATCTAGGATATGTAGGAAAATAATAGCTTTTCTAGTAAAGATATAACCCCGCTAAACCCTCTTTCCAACTATAGCTAAGAAGAGCTATGTAATTACAGTAGCTACTAAAGATTTAGAGAGAAATTTGAAATCGTCGCCTTTCTTATTAATTATTTCTTCAGTAGGTTGGATTTTACTATCTAATCTAGTAATAATCTCGTCTAATAGAAACTTATACAGTGCCTTGTATTTAATTAAGACAACTAGGGCTTGTTAGCCGTCTAATAGTTAATATATACAGAACTAATCCGCCTCTCTAGCTCTCCTTCTAGTAGCACCCTTTATTATACTACGCTTGCCTTTCTGTTTCCTTTTCCCCCTTACTTCTACTAACACCTCTTTTAAAAGGTTTGTTCTAGTTATTAATATATCCTCCTTTGTGTCTGTAATAGATGTCTTATCTAGTTTCTCTCCTAGGTTTATATAACTTTCGAACATAATAGTACCCTAGAGCTGAAATTGCTCCCATAGCCTTTCATCTCTATATATTTTTTTAATCAAGGTTCGTACTAGATTTTCAAGCGTCTTGCACGTAAAGTGTCAAAGGCCTAGCTTAGAGCTAATTAGGTCGAGGTATTCGTAAACATAGTCGAGCTAATAGAATAATAGAAAATCGTGTTATAAAGTAAAAAGTTTATTAATTAAAAGCTTCTTCTAGACCTCCTCTTACTACGTTAGAAAATTATCCCATAGCACAATTCGCTGTAGGAACGGCTGCCTAGAGGGGTTCGTGGTTTCGCCGTGCGTTGTGAGGGTCTCGTCCGTAATAACTTAGAGAGAAATAGAGAACTAGTAACAGGCTTTAAGATATTCAATAAGACTTGTTAGCTAAGATGGCTTTGCATCAGCTTCGGCTGCTTCACGCCGTCTCTGTTCTTCTTCTCGTAGTTGTTGCTCCCCCGCTGCTCGCGCTTCTGCCACCTTGGTCCTGCTCTGCTGCTCTGCCAATTCCTTTCGTAGCTCCGCAAGTTGTCGTTCCATCTGCGCAAGTTGCTGAGTTTCGTGAGCAGTCTCGCGGTGGTATTGTTTACCCCTACAAACAACATCCTCCTTCCGTTGATCAGCCGTTCCTGAAACCGCGGCTTGGCAAAGAGCGCGTGCCAGCCCGTGCCGTAACATGGACCCACAACTTTCTTTGTGTGGTCTTGCCACCTCGTGCGGGACTGCTAGCCATTGGTCAACTTTACGCTCTTGTAACAATCCATAACGACAACATCTCTTGAGGCTACCGTCTGTCCATCCGGCTTTTGCTCTTGACACAAAAAAAGCATGTAAAAATGGTAAACAATTTCAACCATCGTATGTGCCTGGATATTCCGATCCCTCTGAGTGTCCAGGCTCTACCCCGCACACCACCAGCCAGCTTTCATCATCTAGGTGATTTAAGTTCTCTGCAGGCTCTCAAAAGATTTTAGAAAGGAATTTGATATACCTTACAATGAGATTGACCATGCGTGCAATCTTGCTTCCGGCCTAGCAGACATAGTCATTATTCTATAGCGGCCAAAGACAAGAACGTCTTACGATTACCGACGTCCGTTCCCACAATTTGTAGCTGGCTATAAAACGCTATAGGCAGTGGATGAGCTTATCCGATTTGCGACCAACGGCGTGCGAAGCATCTATACTATATCTGTTCTAGATGTATTCTCCTTTAAACCTGGCGATAAGAGTCGTGTACTAGACGAACGATGTCATCAGCTTCTAGCAGAGATTCTGAGAGCTAAGAAACCGAAAGTAGTGATCCGTTGCTACCAGGACGAATACAAAGATCCTTAGATAAAGCAACTCGAACTCCCCGCCAAAGAGTACGAGTTTGTACGAACAGAGTTTCGAGCTAGCAGAAACCACAAGACAGTAGTACTACAATCTTTTCATCCATCACGGGCTGTCAACCACGCCGCTCACAGGCCCGAATACCGTTATCTCTTGATTTACCACTTCATTGCGGCATTTGCCGAACTAAGTGGAGTATCCCAGCTCCATAAGGAGGCAGAGGAAATTCGTCAATTGTGCGCAAAGAAAGGGTACATTCTCTCCCTATATAAGCAACATTACTTTCACTGAATCCTCTATTAGCAAGAGAGGCGGCGAGAAGCTTTCAAGCTGGGACGCGCCAGCCTACCTGACAGAGGCGTTGAAACAGCGATACAGTAGTTTACAAGGAGAATATCCAGTGAGGTTTAAAGACGAATCAGAGCATAGGGAGCTTAGGAGAAAAGCCGAAATACTTTCGACAATGTACGATTAGCTAGAATATCTAGTAGGACAATCTTATACATTTGGCGCCCTTGGAATAGCAGAGGCTGTTTTATTTATATAGAAGCAGCATTTCAAATAAAATCCCCTCTACAAACAAGTCACAACGCTACTATTCAATAGGGGCAGCGAACAGCAGGGGTGGTTCCCAATGGCGAACCACAAGCTTCCAGTTACAGGAGGTCTCTCTAAATTCCAAATCAGCACCTCCGAGTTTCCCAGGACAACCATGGAGCTGCACTCGCCGAAGATCTTTGAGGTCAGTAAACGAGCGGTTGTGTACATTTCGAACGCTCTTGCGTTGGAGGAGAGGGAAGAGGCGGGGAAGACTCACCTGGTGCACATAGACTGTCTAGCAGCATACAATGAGATTGCCGACCTTACCGGCACGCGGAACTCACCTGTCGATGAGTATATCTGTACATCCCCGCTAACTCAACTTTCTCGATCTTTGAAGATGCAAAAACTGGCTACTCAATACAAAATTCTAGCTGAAATCATCAAATCGGAGGAGTCCTATTTAGATGAGCCAAAAGAAAGAAAAAACAAAGACTTAACTGTCCTACGCTTCTACCTCCAACAACTTATCTCTACGTAGGTTCGATCATTGTTTTATATGTGGGATGGATTCCTTGATCTATTAGGGAATGTGCTCCCATTGTAGATAAAAGAAATAAAGGTACTGAAGCCAGCTGTAGGAAAAAATAGTATTATGTCTAGCAACTATATTGTTCTTTTTCTTTTTTCAATAGTCGTTGCCAGTTGGCAGGTGATTCATTGCTAGTTCTTTCCACTCAAAAATTTGTACCTGTCAGCCTCAGGCAATTCATAGCGCCAGACTTTATAATAAGTTTGTTGAATTGTTTCCGTGCTTCTAATTAGTTAATTAGCTAAATACTCTCTACAGCATATAAGAATATACCAGTTTACTCTCTTGTATTTTATTAAACGTACCATTCTCACAGTTGTCCACGTGACTACATCACACGGCCGCGCGATTTACTATATACCCTAGCAAACTAGAAGCTAGCTAAGTTATTGTTACTATATATATTACAAAGTTTAGTTACATTTATTTATAAATTCTTTATCTCCTAAACGTACCTCAAAACCGACTTTGTACAGGCTAAATAAAACCATGTGTATGCGCTCGGCGTTGTTTATGCAGTAATGCCTGAAGGGCTGCCTAAGTCGCAAGACGTAGTGAGGCTGAGATTTGACAACATTTGACAAATTTCGTCAACTGATTTCATCTCTACTATTTCACTCTGCTCCGACCCATCTTTCGCTCTAATAAAGCTGTACCTGTCATCACAATGAGCTTCGGCTATGGTATCGGCGATTGTATTGCCGTATGGAAGCTAGCTAACGAAATCCGCGACCGGTTTATCGAAGCGCCGAAGCAATTTAAAGCAATCTCAAACGAGTCAGTTCTTCAAAAATACTTATGGCCCTAAGCTGATAGTTCAATAAAGGGTGACAGGTCTTTCAAATCTCCTAAAGGAGATTGAGCGTGTACTCCCTCAACACTCGCTCACAGACTAGCAACAAAAAACTTTAGCATTTATTCTTGAAGAATGCTACAACATTCTATTTGAATTAGGTAAGGTAATAAATAATAATTATTATCTTAACCCATCCAATGCTCAAAGCTCCCGCGACAAAGTGCAGAGGGTGTAGAAGAGATTAGTATAGGAGCCGGATGATATTCAAGAGCTTCAATTACGTGTTTCTGTGAATGTCGGATTTTTGAATGTGTTTAATGGAAGCTTGATAAGGTGCTTATCCGATTTTCTAATCCGTGTATTTTAAAAAGCTAACACATACTAGCAGAGCTACTCTAGAAACAAAAGAAGGGGTAGAACAGCTACATAAGCGTCAGGACAAGCGTGACCGTTCCAAGGAAGACCGAATTATTTTGGACTGGCTTACACCTATTGATTTTACTACTCAACAACACGATTACATCAGTCGGCAACAAGCAGGAACGGGGCAGTGGCTCCTGGACTCGGGCGAACTTCAATCATGGATCCAGACCGATAAGCAGACATTATTCTGTCCAGGCATCCCCGGAGCCGGAAAAACCATTCTTACCTCTATCTTGGTAGAAGAGCTTACCTCTCGGTTCCACCACAACAAGGACGTTGGGATTGCGTACCTATACTACAACTTCCGACGCCAAGGCGAGCAGAAGAAGGATAACTTACTAGCAAATTTATTAAAACAACTTGCTAGAGATCAACCTATTTTACCAGATGTTATAAAAGATCTCCACAGTCGACATCATATACAAAGTACGAGGCCATCGTTTAATGAAATTTCTCGATCTCTACAGTCAACAATTGCAATGTACTCTAGGCTATTTATTGTTATCGATGCACTTGACAAGTGCAATATATCTGATGGTTCACGGACGACCTTTTTATTAGAGTTGTTCAGCCTCTAGACCAAGTGTACAGTGAATCTTTTTGTAACTTCAAGGTTCAGAACAGAATTCAGTGCGATCTTTCTGAACAGCTTATTATTAGAGATAAGGGCTAGTGAGCATGATGTACGAAGGTTTTTGGATGGCCATATACTGGCTCTTCCGGGTTTTGTTAGACGCAGTCTAGATCTACAAGAGGAGGTCAAAGGAGAAATCGTAAAGGCAGTTGACAGCATGTATATGATTGTCAATCATATTACTACACAAATGCTAAGTTCGCTTAGGTTTTTGCTTACAAAGCTTCATTTGGATTCCTTAGCCGGAAAAAAATCTCCTAAGGCTATTCGAACTACGCTAAGGAATTTACTGTCCAGGTCTCACGCGTATAACTCTGCGTATAAAGATGCCATGGTTCGAATCGAGGGACAGGCAGCCGACGAGGAAGAGCTTGCCAAGCAAGTTTTGTCTTAGATTACATGTGCGAAAAGACCTTTGACTACAACAGAACTTCAGCATACACTTGCTATCGAAACAGGGGAGTCTAAGCTTGACCAAGACAACCTTCCAGATCTCGAAGATCTAGTTGCAGTATGTGCTAGGCTAGTAACAGTTGATGAGCAAAGTAATATTATCCGTTTAGTTCATTACACGACACAAGAATACTTCCGGCGATCACAAGGCGATTGGTTCCCAGATGCTGAGGCGAGTATCACGGAAAGCTATATCGATTATCTTTCATTTGAGACCTTTCTACAAGGGTCCTGCTAAACAGATGAAGAGTTTAAAAAGCGAGTGCAGTCGAATCAATTGTTTGCATATGCTGCACAAAATTGGGGTCATCATAGCCGTATGGCTGTGACTTCAGACCACGAATTAGGCGTTGCAGTTGCAAGCTTTCTGCAGAAAGAAGCCAATGTTAGCGTATTAGGTCAGGTGCTATTCGCCGTTAAGCGCTGGTCAGGAGATACAAGCTATAGCCAGAGGACTCCAAAGAACATAACAGGGGTGCACTTAGCGGCATATTTTGGCATCAAAGCCGTAGTACAGCTGCTACTTGATATTGCCATCGAGGCCAACTCCAAAGATAGTTATAGTCAGACGCCGTTGTCATTGGCTGCTGAAAATGGGCATGAGGCTGTTGTTAAGCTGTTAGTTCAGACTGACAAGGTTGAGGTCAACTCCAAAGACAACCATGGTCGGACGCCGCTGTCATGGGCTGCTGGGAATGGGCATGAGGCTGTTGTCAAGCTGTTGCTTAAGACTGACAAAGTCAGGGTCAACTCTAAAGACAACAGTGGTCGGACGCCACTGTCATGGGCTGCTAAGAATGGGCATGAGGCTGTTGTCAAGCTGTTGCTTAGGACTGACAAGGTCAAGGTCGACTCAAAAGACGAGTATGGTCAGACACCGCTGTCATGGGCTGCTAAGAATGGGCATGAGGCTGTTGTCAAGCTGTTGCTTGAGATTGACAAGGTCGAGGTCGACTCAAAAGGCAACGATGGCTGGAACAGCTATGGTCAGACGCCGCTGTCATGGGCTGCTAAGAATGGGCATGAGGCTGTTGTTAAGCTGTTACTTAAGACTGACAAGGTCAAGGTCGACTCAAAAGACAAGTATGGTCAGACACCGCTATCATGGGCTGCTGAGAATGGGCATGAGGCTGTTGTCAAGCTGTTACTTAAGACTGACAAGGTCAAGGTCGACTCCAAAGACAACAATGGTCGGACGCCGCTGTCATTGGCTGCTAAGAATGGGCATGAGGCTGTTATTAAGCTGTTACTTAAGACTGACAAGGTCGAGGTCGACTCAAAAGACGAGTATGGTCGGACGCCACTGTTATGGGCTGCTGAGGATGGGCATGAGGCTGTTGTCAAGCTGTTACTTGAGACTGACAAGGTCAAGGTCGACTCCAAAGACAACAATGGTCGGACGCCACTGTCATGGGCTGCTGAGTATGGACATGAGGTAGTTATTAGGCTTTTGCTTTTGAATAATGCGGATTGTGCTATAGAGGGGGATGATGGTTGGACTGTCATGGAATTAGCGGCCTTTAATACACATAATAGTGTAGAGCAGCTTTTGATAACCTGTGGGATACCTGAGCCAGAAGATCTGTATGGGCTGCAATGTATGTTTTTAGTAAAATAGTTCTTAATTCATATCTGCTTTTAAAACATTAAGGAAGATAGTGAATAACAGCTGATATTTGTATACAATACTGCTGTAATAGAGAAATTCCTAGAATAATTGATTCCTCTTCACTTGGTTGTTTTATATAGATAAGAAAAAAAGCAGATTGTTTGTAACAGACCACACCTCGACCAAATTAAAGTATGAGAACGTGCTGAAAACGAGGCTGCCAAAGAAGCCAAACGTAGGGGCAAACGGGTGTCACGAATCACGTGCACACGTGATGAGTGAAGACCAGGCGGCGTCCTGACAGGTTAAGCACTATCGGGATACTCTTATAGTAGATATGGATCGGTTAGGTTAGCTAAGCGATCCAAGGATTTCATTATAATGATCACGTGACGAAAGGGACCGCTGGATCGCTAGGCGAACCAGCTCGTTGGATCGCCAGCTCGACGAGCGAGTTGGCTACCCAGGGGAAACGAAGGTTCTATATATACTGGCACGTCTGCCATCTAGATAGGAGCTTCGTGCTCAACTTTAGTTATCAATCTTATCATCTTGTTTGACATCTTTGATACAAGTAACGAGTTCACTTCCAAGTGAACAACCCGGCGCATCTGTACTTCTTACCTGCATACCAACCTTCGAGACTTAGTCATCTTTGTTTAGTTCGTTTGAGTTTCGTTACAACGGGGTCGGAAGCGCAAAATGGTACGCCCGAGGCAGAGGAAAGCACCGCAGACACGGCGAGAGATCGGAAGCGCAAGTGTGCTGCACTAGAAACAAGATGGCGCGCATGTAAAACTCAAGCCAGCTAGTGCCTCAGGGAGACGCAGGTAAGCGGAATACAGGTTGAGCAAGATGATATTGCGCCAGAACCACTGAGAGCCTCAGTAGCGCGGATGTGGTATGAGGATGAGATTTTCGCACGAAAACTCAACAGAGAATAGATGCACTGAGACTGCTTGGTCAGAGGCAGACTCGGGCAGGCTTCGCGACCTGTTGCTCTTTACTAAGGTTAGTCTTCGATCCTTCAACGCAATAGTTGTACAGATAAGTAAATGGAGATAGAGGCTAGCCTTTTGGTGTCCCTCTGCTGTGCTTGTCATCTATGATCTTCGTGCCCGCTGTTGTGCTTGCTATCATCATACCCGCCGTTATTGTACCCTCGCCATTGTTGCCACGTTGTCACTATATGAGCTGCTACTAACGTCTTCGCCAGGTTATCGCAGCCTCATCGTTCTAGGCAGAGTACAGAACAGTTTAGAGGGAAAGTAGAGTTTGGTTTCGTGCGCTTAGTGTGGCAGTGACACTCGGCAGCTAATCAAGGATCGACGCCAGAGCAACCACTCGCCAAAAGTTCGTCGCGGCAGAGGTATCTATCTCTTAATCGGGGAGGAAATGTTGGTAGTGGTTGCGCAGGGCAGAAATCGGCGATTCCCTTTTGCCGAGAGGGTAATTATGGTGCAGGACCGACGTGTTATGCATCACGCTAGAGTATGTTACGTTACTGCTTTGCCTTAACCCTATAAGACGTCGAGAAAGTGCCTCCTGCTGGTGGTAAATAGAGCGTGCTGTCGAATGAGATATCCCAACTTTCATGTGCAACGGTGTTGGAACAACCTGCCCATGCTTGTCTGTCTGGCGGTGTGCCCTGCCTTCAGATTATATAGCCCTCCAAATCTCTGGCCATTTGATCCACTCTTTCCGTCTGCCAACTCCTCAGCCAACTCCTCACGTTCCTCTTAACCGTAAAAGCTAGACACTTGGAAGCACAACAAGAAGCTAGCCTGCTCCAGCACCATGGGAGCGGCTAACAGTACCTACTCTGGCGGATCCAGTGGGTCCTTTTCCTGGGAGCCGCCATTCTCTCTCGAAGGCAGACGCCGCTCCAGATGGGATCATCTCGGGGATACCGATTTCAGGCCCTCCCCATTTTTCACACCGGATCTCATCAGCAGAGCTGGTATACCGGATCTCACCACTCCTCATGGAGTGAACCAAGCCATTTCAATTGCGACGGGGGTGGGAGCGGTGTCGGGGAGTTCTTTTGACATGCAGCCACAGGCTCGAGGATCCTTCTTCTCCAGCCCCGGAATCATGTCTCCGCTGAGTGAACCACACTTCGACCCGGTTCCTGGCTCTTATGTAAGCAATCATGATAGGCTGGATAGCTGCAGGTCAGTGCTAACTCCATGGCGCAGTGCACTGCCTCTAACGTTCCTTGCTCGCCCCTAAAAGAGCCCAAGTTTCACTCCGTCTACGGGTCGGAGGAGGACCAAGATGAATCGGCATTCAGACCCAGTCCGGATTTCTTGCAAGACTCCTCCCTTAAGGAACCGCCAGAGCCAGCGGCAAATTTCCACACAGTCACAACTCCATCCACGTCCGATAATGAGCCGTGGAAGTTCACTGGTACAGTGCAGCAGGACTGCTCGCTTCTACCAAGCCCAATGCTCGGTGATATGAAAGCTTCTGTAGTTTTCAACAAGAACGGGACCGAAATTGGCCTCAAAGTCATTAACAGCAATGTTTCCAGCGACATCCTGGGCATTTCGCACACCTCTCGGCTGCCTTCACTTGGCTTGGACGAAAAGCAGTTCAGCTGCCAGTTAGGTCGCATCCATGACGGCTCCATTTTCGATCCTGTTAAGAGTTATAGAGGCACAGCATCCCTCGCCGCGGAGAATTCTTCTCACTCTTTTCAGATGTCCAGCTCGGTGACAGGTCTCACTGACCCTGGGCTCCTCGACTTCAATATCGGAGTGAAGTCAGGACACACAGGGCTTAGCTTTGCATCTCGATACGACGTTTCCAAACAGACCAATACCCTAGGCCTCAATTTAGGACACAGGACCAGCATCACCGAGAGATTCGGTGTCGACAACATTGACATCCAGGTCCAAGTCATCCCGATGACTTGGAATCTGGACGCACTGGACTTGGAGATTATAGGGTCAAAATCTTGGAACAAGGACAATATCGCCCAGGGACTCGGCGTCGACAAGATCGCCATCCAGGGCAAGTGTGCATACAACCTGATGGCTGATAATCTGAACGCACTGGACTTGGAGATTATAGGGTCAAAATCCTGGAACAAGGACTCCAAAACTTCGGTCGGCGCCCAGGCTGACCTCTACAATCGTCGCTGCGCTGTCAAAGGGAAACACGTCGTGAGGAGAAAGCAAGCCTTGCTGTCAATCGAGGCTGAATGTCCTTTAGGAAGCAAGTCCTCAAAAAGCGTACACTTTTGTATTCAGCCTGTTCTGGAGACGAAATGCCAGTAGCTGGGATACGAGGTGGTAGAAAGGTGTTGCGCTGGATCCATAAATATCACCCGACTTTCCTTGTCCTCAACCCCTATACTGATCTACTGTTTGATTTACTACTTTATCTACTGTTTCATCTGCTATTTGATCAGCTGTATCTTCACTCGTTTTGTATCACTTGCTTAAAGCCCTAACTTAGCGTAATACTCTCTTTTGACAGTATTCACTCCTTATATATATATACCTAGCTAGCTTACTGTGATATAATCTAAGTAGTGAATATACATTTGTTAAATTAGCTAGTGCTTTAGCTGGTGCGTCCGCACACTGTAAATAGCCTTGATTCTTTAGTTCTCTTCCCTTTTCGAAAGCAATCTAGTCTGTCAATCTATACTTGCCTTCAAGCCCTGACACCTACCTCCTATAATTCAATCGATTCTTCATGAACTATAGTACCTAGTACCCTTTCAACCAAACAAAAGGCTAGGAAATAAGAGGCGGGCCAGATCAGGCGTCTGTGACAGACGTGCTTCTGAACAGTCGGAACAAACAACACTCTATTCTTAGGACAATAGATGAGGAGAGAAGGAGAGCTCGAGAGAGCTGGGAACTAAATACAAGTCGTGCGCGCTAGCGCTTCGCTAAGCGAACATGTGACATCCAACCCTCGTGGCCATAACCGTCACACTATCTTTTAATCGCGCTAAAAATAAAATAGCTTTTCGTGATTATTTTACCTCAAATCGCGGATCTCACACGTTCCACCACAGTCAAGTAAAACAAGCCCAGAGCTCTCAGGCACTTTAGCGTAGTGATTACAATCACTTTTCAGCTTGAAAATTTATATAAAGTACCTTCTTTTCCCTTTAAAAGTCTCCCATCTTCATCTTCTACTTCCAGAGGAACGGAAGCTTATATACAGGATTACCGGGCGCTACACGTGATCTGCCCTCAGTTCCTCCAACTCCGTAACATTTCTGATGCATTCCTGAAAGTAGAGTGATATGTTAATCCTGGGATTTGTCAGGCAAAAAGCGCCACATGAAAACCAGAAGAATTCTTCTGAATGGCCTCAGTCTAATAATGTTTAGTTAAAATAAATTCACAGTAGTCTACGAGCAGAGGAGGACCATCAGGATAATGTTCCAACTCCGCTATTCTTCGACAACTCGAGCCACTCGACCGTACAAGCGTAAAGTGGGTTTCGTACATTTTCATTCTGCTCTTGTTGGAGCCGTTAGTCTCCGTTATGGCTACGAAGTCAGGGTAAAGCACATTTTCCGAAGATCTTATAATCTATAATACGCAATCGCAAACTTGCAGTGGAATATGTTGTCTAACACACCGCTCACAACGAAATTCTCTAGTGCTGGAAAGAGTCTTCCTGCACTCTGACGTGCGTCATTGAAACTCACCACAAACTTTTTGCACCCCACTGTAGGAGGCGATTCGATGATGATTGGAATAGAAAGGTCACAAGGCTGATTGCAAGCTCCTCGAGGATCCCGATTTGCGACGAATGTTCATTCTCAAATGGGACGAATTCAATAAATATTTTCGATTCCCTCTCCCCGCTGCAGGACGGCTCTAAACAGTCTACTTTCAATTGCCTAGGAAGAGAGCTTGAAGAGGATTCATGCAGTTGTTTTTGATTAAGTGATTGATTGATTGATTGATTCATACTCGGTGTGGTCCAGCTTCGGCGCAGCTACCGAAGTTACCACATTCGGTATGCGCACTTCACTTCATCACGATATAGTGACCAGCAGCCTCCTCCACTGGACGGTCTGGCTTCTATCTACAACTATATACGTAGCCTGAAAGAAGTGCTTTGCTTGATCTTTTTAGAGTATATCAGGTTCCTTGGCTGCCGCTTCTGCTAGCCCTCCCAAATATGGTGCTCCCCCACCAACACCATCCAACAAACCAAACCTGATCTCCTGGAAGCTGCGCAACATATCTTTCGCGACCAAGTCATAAACCCTCCAACTAACAAAGATTAAATTAAATGCTACTAAGCCTGGCTATTAATCACTTATGACAAAATAGCGTCGGTATAAGCTTAAAAGAAAACAAATAAAAGAGGAATAGAGGGACAAAAAACAAACCAAACCTTGAATTCAAACCAACTTCTACTGTTGGCCTAATTTCACTGGCAGGATTAAGTTGTTGAATTCCTACCGTATTGTAGTTCATAAAATTATTTAAACTAGCTGATCTCTATCAAATTTTTGACCCTCTGCTTCTGAACTCCTACCAACAAATACAGTCGGTGCGATTAAGTCTGAGTCATTTAAGCGAGCGGCGTGAAAACCCACTTAAATAACGCGTCGCGCTTTCCAACCCTCCCACTTCCTTATATATACAACATCCTTAATATGCCTCCTATCCGCACGCCGTTGCGTGACATTACAAAGGAGAGAGCTTTTAATTATGAATTAACCCTATACCAGAGGGGCCAGGTCCTTGGTATGTCCTACAAGGGCGCGAAATCTACGGAGATAGAAACTGTCCTCGATATCTCTTGCGGGGTAGTATAAAGCACCCTAACCCTCGACGAGCCGTAACGAAGGAGAGTCGCAACCTTGTTGCGGCGCGCCTCTCAAGTATACTCTGGCCGACGAACGAAACCTGCTATGTTATGTCTGTCTTAACCTAAAGGACACTTACGCACAAGTTATTATAGCGTACGGCCTTAATATTAAGCGCGATACTATTAAGAAGATCCTCGCTGAACACGGAATTGCGAACTGGAAGGCTAGACGACACCCTCTTCTCACAGAAGTCAATGCTGCTAAATGACTAGCATGGTGCTTGAAATGGAGGCATATAACTGAGGAGGAATGGGGCATGATATGTTGGAGTGATGAGTGTTCGGTGGAGTGGGGGCGGGGTAAAAGGGCAGAATGCGTCTTCTGAACTGCTAACTAGTTGTGGGACAAGGACAAGGTGTAGACCTACGATTGTAAGAAGAATATGAAGGTTATGGTCTGGGGATGCTTTTGGGATAATTCCCGGTCTAACCTCTATATTATGGACCGAGATTTTGAGTCTGCAAAGTATGGGTACTCCGCGGAGAGCTATCTTGAGGTCCTTGAGGTAGAAGTGGTACTACAGTTTGAGAAGTTGGAGGAGGAGGGCGGGGGGTATCTCTTTATGTAAGACAATGCCTCTATATATACTGCGGGTAAGGTTAAAGAGTGGTTCGCTGATCGTGGGATTGATATAGTGAAGGGTTGGCCACCTTACTCTCCTGATCTTAACCCGATCGAGCACATCTGGTGGATCCTTAAAGTAAGAGTCTTTGAGATGTTCCCTGAGCTAACTGTGGATAAATCTATGAGTGAGTATTCAAGGCAAAGGCTTGAAAGTGCTCTACAAGCAGCCTGGGATACTTTAGATAAAAGCTCCTTTGATTGTCTCTATAAGAGTATGCCCTCTAGAATAGAGGCCTGTATCGCGGCAGGTGGATGGCACACAAAGTACTAGGGCTGTTCTTAGGCAACTTTTTGAGTTAGATAGCTCATAATGTAACTTATACCCTAGGGGCTCTTTTTAGCAATTTCTTATTTAATTCTAGTGAAAATTGCTTGTGATGCACCCTATTTTGTCAGGGTGGTTATGGTGGGGGAACCCGCCGCTCGCTTAAATGACTCAGACTTAATCGCACCGACTGTATCTAAGTCTCTGGCTCCCAAGTACAACACAGCCAATGGTCAACATTGGTCTTTCTCAAAATCACTGTAGACATAGCTTCGTCCTCGTACTCCGGCCCTTCTTCTGGTTGTTGATTATTGCACTGTTTGCCACACCCGTGTTGGTTTCCCATATGCACATGTATCCTACGGGGACAGACATATGACTTCCTCGTAGTGAAGATTGGTGGAGACAAAATCATGTCGCCATCAGTTGTTAACCTCTCAATCAAAATATCTGATGTAGCGTCATGACCGTAGCGTCTTACGACTTCGCAGGTCACCCTAACAGCTTCCAGGTATTTCTTCTTCTCGATCCACTTCACCAGCCGATCGATTTGAAGGTATTTGGCTTCGACAAGAAGGCTGTTGTAAAGAGTATGGTCGTGACCTCGAATATTGTCATAGAAGACGGGAAGAACACGACGACGAAGGTATCGAAGTATATAGGTGAATATAACTGGGTCTCCGTCGTAGAAATAGGAACCGTCTTCTTGGATGACGTTCTCCTCCCACCGAGAGAAGGTGGAGCGGAGGAAAAAAGAAAGGATTTCGACGCCACACAGAACTTAAAGTTATTGATGGCAACAGCAAAGACAATAGATAATTCGGGTTCCAAATTTATAAAGTATTTTAAAGAAGTCACAAGAACCCTGAAGTAAAAAAGGAGTGGAAGCACCCACGATACAAACGAAAAAAAGGCAAACGGATAGCGGGTAACGACAGCCAATTAGGTCACCAACCAAATACCCGAGAGTGTAAGTTGAGCGATCTTGGAGAAGACTTTGATAACGATAGGATTAAAGGCATCTGAAAATCGAACTTGAAACGATCTCCATCGAAGGCATTCCTCGTCCATCCCACGAGCTTCGTTTTATCCTGTTGTACGTAGTCCGGTGCCCCTTTTTCCATGTTTTTCATGGACTCGGCCCTACTATTTGCAGCAGCTGAGTGATTCGCGGCTCCGAAGCCTTCGCAGTCTGCAAAAAGCAAAGGGCTTTCGGGGTTTGTCTTCGCCTCGATTGGGTCGTGGTAGAGGTGGATATCTGACGACGTCGGCAGGGCGTCCGTACAGTTTCCGGCTACAGGGACAAGAGTACCGCGAAGGTCTCCGTCGGCAATTCTAGAGTCCCACAAGTGACCTTTGAGCACCTCTATCAATGAGCTTTTCCCAGCGCCCGTGTTTCTGTATGGACATCAGCCAACTACTCAATATCGAACCGAACTTTACTTCAAAATGTATTGGAACCACCTCAAAGAATAAGAAATATCCTATTCAAATTTCAGCAACGAACCACGCATGGGCAAGTTCCTTAGGTTAGTTGTCTTCGAGCTCGATTGCCTTACAAAGAAGGGACCTGGATACTATGATCACGTCTTCAGAGGTTTCTGGGTGGGACATAAGAGCGTATTTTGGATGTTAAGTTCAGGGATTGGTTAGTTTTTGGGCGTGGCTATATCTATGAATTCGAGGTTGTTCTTGTTCCATTGAGGGTGTTTTATGGGACTGGATGGAATGTACCATTCCGGAAAGAGACCTTCGCGGTTGGCGTGGGGGGTGGAGGGGACCAGGAGACCCAGGGTAATGGATGGGAGGTCGGTGGGCAGTGTGTGCTCTGTGATGCCTTGCATAGAGTCCGGGTCTCTTCCTCCTCCGATGGCCTGCTGCCATTCCGAGTTTATCTGGGCTTGAAGAGCCATGGTGGTGGTGATTGAGGGAGTGTATAGGGAGACTGGTGAAAAGGCTGACACATGATCTTTGAAGAGTTGTAACTCTGCCACCAGAGATAAAGGCCTCCTGGGGGGAGAGATGTGTAATTGAAATTCTTACAGCTATTGCTTGGTTTGTACTTTGACGAGCTTTTCCTCGCCAGCAGAAGCAGAAAGTTCCTACAAATACCCAACCTAAGAAAGATTAGCACATAAAGTATAAAACATTGCAAATACATACTTCATACAGCCCCAAGAAGTCAAAATTGACAAGAACCGAGCCGAAATAAATTGCCTGGTATTTTTTATACATCTTGGAGGCGGAGAATGCCAGGAGCCTTCCGGATCCAGCATGGGAAAGGATGCATATCCAGATCTGCCAGTTGCTCGAGTTTCCCTTTTTGAGGCCAACATTATTTCGCGCCTCTACGAAGTAGGTTTACTCGCTTGGAGATGCTGAATAAGGATGGTCTTAGATATTGGTCTGGTATACTATGGTCTTTTTAGGCGATTTCGAGATATATAGTATTATTAATATAAGACGATTTAAGAAATAGTTCTGATGGATTTATTGATATATCTGATGGAACTGTCGGATGTCGGTGTTCAGGGCAACAAGGGGCTATTCATGATGACAGGGGCTGATTAAGCAGTAAAATATAGGCTAAATGCACCCATTTTCCGACAAGTATGTATGTTAAACCTCGGCATCTATTTTCACTAATAAACTTCTATGTAACGCTCGTCTTTTCCATTTTAAGCTATACAGACCACAGTCATGACATGTCTACGTTTCCTGAATGGTTAGATTGTTTAGCTATCTTCTCAGCTTTATGCAACCATCATGCAGGTCTCCAAATTCTGACGTGTCGCGAGACGTGTTAGCCTCACCGAAATATCTCAAAAAAGATTCTCGGTCATGTTATCTAGTCGCTAACTAATCGCTAACTAATACTTCTTCCCTCCAAACTAGACATAAGAATTGAAGAACAATTTTAAGACGATCTTAAGTCGAGCTTAAGCCATGGACACCAGCGATGATATCAACCTCTCCCTTTGTCAAATCCGAGCAGACCTCGGTAAACCAATCTACGAAGAGCTTCTCGAGATCTAATAATTCAAGAAAACATAGATAATATCAAAAAATGAGTTTTTTAAAAATCTGAAGTACCTATTCCTCACAGGTCGTTGCGAGAAAAACCGAGTTTTGCTCTGTAAACGAACACGTCGCCTCATTCATAGACGTCTGGACAGTCTCATTTAAGAAGACTACGTTGCTATATCGTATACCTGGGATCTAGAGAAATATAATAATAGTATAGAGAGCGATGAAGATAGGACATGTAGGGGTTTTACTATAGAAAATGTACGCACGGGTAGGAGTATGCGTATTAAGGTAAGAGATAGGGTCATAAGAAGGACGATAAAGTTTTTGAGATCGGTAGATAATTGTAAGTTGTTTTAGATTAATAAGGTGTGTTTAAATCAAGATTGTAAGACAAAGAAAGGGAGGAGGGAGAATGAGGAAGGTGTGTAGGCTATAGGGTTAGTTTATTAGTATAGCAAGTTTTCGGTTACTATTCTAAATAGGCATATTAAATCGGCGGAGCGGTTGGATCTATTATCTACTCTCATGTCTAGGGATCTAGTGGATGAGGATGATGACATTTTGCTTATATTAACAGTAGAGGGAGCGGAGAAGAGGAATGAGGTTTTAAAGTTAGTAGATTGGCTTACCTTAACCAGTTGGTGGGAGAGAGCGTAGACTTTTTATGAGGATTACAAAGCTAGGGCTAGAATGGTACTTCTCATTTCCTATTTAATGGACCTCGAGTCTTAGAAAAGGAAATATACTCGTTGGTTTAGAGAGATTCCTAGAGAGTTATATGTTAAATCTATCGAATTCCGAGAGGAGATAACAAAGTTCTACCTTGCTCTTTAACACTCTCGAAATCGGAATAATCCACAATGGAACTTATACCAGGGGATATTAAACACCGCTGGCAAATATACAGTTCTGAATTAGGATGTTGATGATAACCGGGATAGAGTAAGCAAAGCCATGTCCTAGAGAATTTTTAAAGATATTAGAATGCGAAAGATTAAGAGGCATTGGGATCGTCTGGATATTACTGTAAATTGCTACAGCTATAACGCTCGCTTACACCGGCTTCCTTTGGAAAACAAGAAGAAGAGTCTAAGTCTTGCGATCTTAGCAGTCTTCCTCAACGGAGAAATAATGCTCAACGCCAAGAAGAGTAGAAAGGACGATAGAGCGACACTAGACTAGGAGATTTTCTCCTTTCTCAAAACTCGATCTATCAAGACCTTGTAGTCACCAGTACTCAAAGAACTAACATTCTTTAAGGGTTGCTGCTTCATCAAACCAGCCTCACAAAAGATGGTATCCAGACTAAAGGCCATCTTTAGGTATTAGGAAAGACATTTCTATTCAACTCCACGTTTAAAAAAAGACGCTTATTACCACGATATAACTATAGTGTATTGACTAATTATAAAATAGAATATCTTAAATAACTCGTACACTACCTCCGTTCTAAGGCACTAGGAAAATCTTACTTGCCAATAGCCTAAGAAATCGAAGACTATTACCATGATACTAGACACTTAACCGCATTTGTAAAGAAATATATGGGTTAGATGGTTGGTTTACTTATTAGCGCAATGTACAAGCCTGAAAAGGAATTCGTGCTCGCTTTTCTATTTAAGGAAAAGAAAGAGGAAAGCAGTCCTTACCGCAGGATTTTTATTTGTGATAAAGGAAAGGATTTGAGGAATGAGGTGGTGTTTACGGCTGCGAAGAGTTCGAGTGGGTATCCAGGGGACTTGGAGAAATATGTTAGTTTAAGGGCTGGGGGGTAGAGGATTTGAGGGCCGGGAAACCGTTGGTGATAGAGAGTTAGATTAATGGATTGTGTTTTTTTCAGAGACAGGGGTTGAAGAATGTTACTTTTGGGTGGCCGGAGGTGTCCGGAGGTGTTGATGAGTTGAGTTGAGTGGTTGGTGTGATTTAAGGGAAACCACAGACAAAAAAAGGCTAGAATGAACTTAAGCTTTTGGTTTTCTTTTTCCGTGGAAGGTTTCAAGGAAAACAGTGGTAGTCGGAAGCTTTCCAAGTCCTAGATATGCTGAATTTGGATCATCAGACTCCACGTCCATAATCCTGGTGGATGTGACCAAAAAAAGTGTAGATTGAACTCGACCGTGTATAGTTTTACTGATACAGAGGGGACGAAGGTATCTACAATAGCACACTAGTGGAAGGCACGAAATGGTCAATTTACATACAAAAGAAACAATCAGACTTATATGTCGAGGAGGCCTCTGGGCTAATGGAAGAACCCTTCCAGGGGCATTGTTTGGCCAATTCTACGCTTCTTCCTTCTTATATCGGTCTCGCCGCGTCCTTTCGCATCGCCTTCGTTCTCTTAAGCTCTGACAGAACAGGCACACCACCTGAGGTTCAACACCTTAGAACTTGTAGCAAATGGGGATCCTTAGACTATCTAAGCGATCCAAGAGTACGAAGTTTCTGTGTAAGTTTAGGTCTTCGCCCATTAGATAGGAGCTTCGTGCTTGACTTAATATCATCTTGTTTGGCATCTTTGATACAAGTAACGAGTTCGCTTCCAAGTGAGAAACCCGCCCTGCACTTCCTTCAGCATACCAACCAGCGAGACCAGTTACCATCTAAGTTTCCGTTAGTTTGAAATTCGTTACACATGTCACACATACCCTGCTCACCGTTTTCATCTATCACCCTTAGAGCAACTACTCATCTTGTCTATGATCCTTCTAGCTACCCCTATTTTTGTGGCTCTAAATGGCATACAATACCAAAACACTCAAGACTATAGCACCTGAAATGAAAGGAGAAGCCGTGGATAAGCTAGTCCTGTGGTGGTTGGAGGGTTTTATAAATGTTTCCTCCATCTGAATTTTCTCTTTCGGTAACGGCCTTCTAGATGCTGGATTTTTTGATCCCAACTCACCCTGGGAGTCAATGCCTGCCACGGATATTTTCAGTCTTGGATCTGCAAACAATTAAATGGCGTACCTGTGCACTTGTGCGTTATGAAAGTATAGCCAGAATGAAGTAGGCTACGCCCGTTGTTGGGGAGAACACAGTTCCATGATTAGTAGACGAATACTGACATCAACTAGGGCGCACTTATATCGAAACCACCGCCTTCTTCAATGTCTGCGATATAAATTTTGCTTCAATGGTTCAGAAGAACTTGACGTGCTTACGAAATATGAGCCAGACTGTTTTTTCAAGATAGAAGAGGAAGCAGAAGGAATTTCACCAAGCATGGAAAGCCTACTTCGAAGGAGGAGGAAAAAGGTCAAAGAACAAACGATGGAGGAGAGGTGGAGTGGGATTTATAGTTTGTTATTCCCGGGCGACGTAGTCCCGGATCCATGTGAGTACCTTTTCGGTTAAATGACACGATTGGTTTACTTAATTTTTTGCACAACAAAACTTGAACCAAACCATACATACTGATGTAGTACCAGACTATAAACCTCCTGTAGAAGAAAACCCCAACAATGCCGAACGGGCGTCATACGAAGAATACATACGTCGGGAGCTACCCTAGGGCGGAAATAGGTAATTAAAATAATACTCTTGGCTAATTACCTTGGAGAATTGAAATGATACTCTCATGAAATAGTGGTTTAATTTACTAAGGAAATTAATCTAATATGAAAAATTGTACACAAAAAGGACTCAATTATTTAATTACCAAGAATAGCGTTTTAAATCAATTATATAAAATTGTTGAAAATCAACGAAAGATGTGTAAGCGAGTAATACGCGCTTAGGTATAGTGATGTTGGGAGTGTTTAAAGAGGATGTACAAAAAGTGAAATTTGCCTAAAAACGTATATAAGCTTATTAGTTTTTTATTAGCGTGGAACTTCATAATATAAGAGCTTTAGCGAGTATTCTTTTAAGACTGTGCGTTTTTCTCACATGATCTCGGATAAATATTTAAGTTTCGGGAATCGGAATATATATAATCTAAAGTTTTTACTTCTTAGAGAATTGATTTAATTACCTATTTTTGACAAATGTTCAAAATCCTATGAAATCCAGAATCCTCAAGTAACTAGAGTATTAATTAATACTCTAAGGGAAATTAATTTAATACGCTGATTGTCAAAAGTAATTAGAGTAATTCGCTTAGTAAATTAAATTGATACGATTGGCCCGCCCTAGGGAAAGATAGAGACCGCAGTAAGAGAGGTTACAACCAGGAGAGACATTGCTCAGACAACTCACAACAGTGATTCAAGCCTGTCAGGAGAAATTGTATCGAGGTTTTCAGAGGGATATTAAGCAACAGTAGCAGGTGAATACACGATCTACAGCTTCTCCATCCGAAGCGCTCGTACTGCCAACATTCGTGTCACAGACAAAACGCCTGTCGAATTATTTTAGTGTTCAATTACATACTAGAACTTTCTGAGCGCCTAGGAGAGAGAATATAAAATTCATCGCAAAAGATCAAAAGATTACCCACCTGAAGGGAATTGGGGCTGTGTAGTTGCTGCAGTGTAACACGCCGCCTTAAGGTTACCCCTCATTCTAAAAAAGACTCATTCAGATACCATTCCCACCTCTACCATCCCTATTAAGAAACCACCTCAAATCTGGAAACCAAAACAAGCAAAGATCGCTAAGATGGTGCGCCAAAGAGACGTCCAAGGAAAAATCTACACCCTCAAAAGCCGATCGGAATGCGCAGCCCTAGGCGTCAGAACACCCAGCATCCTACACGGACACATGGTCCTCGTCGTAGATGTTGTTCCTGACCAAGCTCATCATGTTAAAGTGATGACCGTAAGTATCTCAAGTTGAAAAAAACCACTAGTAACAATAGAAACCACACAGATCACTTCGTCCCTCAAAGACGAAATCGACAACTACCTCCCCATCGCCCCGCTCCAAAAGCAGCCCTTCCCAGTCCAACTGCAACTTCAAACTCACCTCACGACAGACCGCGGACAAACAGCCGTCTACATTCCGACTCTCGATCGATATTCATATTTGAAGATCAACGAGTCCTATGACATACCTATTCAAATCCTCAACCTAGCCTACGATGACGACGACGTACCCCTAAAAATTCTCACCAAAGGAAAAGGTGGGGTTGGCGAGCTCCGCTGTCATCTGCGACGGCGTGAGAGGGCTCGCGTACAACAAGCATTTGAGCAGATGATGGACCAACTTTCTCTGGAAGAGTGAGGCGATATTATAGGAAGAGCTTCCAATCCTCATATACTTCAGATATTCGGCGCAGCCGAATAATCTAGGGTGAGGTCACCGGGAAAGAAACTTTCCGCGACTACCTCTCTGGTCGGGGACCAGAAACGGTGCTGGGCCTTGATTATCGAGGCCGTAGGCATTATGTCTACAAGATGTTGGAAAGTTCAACATCTTGGTAGTAGGATTGGAGGCTCTGATGGATATTCATGGGTGATGAGAAGACAGCCGAGAGAGGGGGCAAGTGAGAGAAACAAGCATTATTATTACTGCAGACATGATTTGGAATAATGTCGAGATTTTTGGGAATTCAATACACTCCTTTATATTATATATGCTCTTAGATATTTTAAAGAGTAGCCTTGACTTTTTTTGTGGTTTCTAGGTGTCAATAAAGCAAAGTTAATTAGACTTATAAGTTTGAGGGTATCAAAATGTTAAGGGCATCACTAACTTGATTATCATCTTTGACTAACGTGGATGGTGCTGTCTACTATCAGCGATTGGGGAGGCCTGACAGGTTCACAATAGCAGGATATTGCGTGGTGAGCGTCTGCCAAGGCTGGCAGAATGGGCTGCTAACCTAACCCGGCAGAACCCGGCAGAAAAAGCCGCTCACCGCATCCGGCAGAACACGGCAGAATTGGTAAATTTTGAGACTGGCAGAAAAAGCCGCTAACCTAATCCGGCAGAACACGGAAGAATTGGTAAATTTTGAGACTGGCAGAAAAAGCCGCTAACCAAATTAGGCCAAATTCGGCAGAATTTCTCGCCAGGGTGACTTCTTTATTTTTCCTAGTATTTTATACTATCTAGTAGAGGAGGCTGCTAGCCATTGTATATGTCACGAGTTGTAAGCTACTCCGTAAAATCGAAAGACTAGTGTATTTACAAAGATAAAAACTAAAGAGAGAAGAGTAGAGCTCTGCTCTTCGTACGGTAAATGTGCACGACGAGTCCTAGTTGTCGTAGCAACTAAGGTCACCTGACCAAGTCTCTTCACAGGGTCTAACCCGTCACAGTATGGATGAAGTGAAGTGTGCATACCGAATGCTGTAAAGCGTACTTCGTGTCGCGGGTTGCAAGTGACTTGTTCAATCAAAAGACCAGTTTTGTGACGAAACTCAAACTATCTAACAAAAGTAATCGCTTCGAAGGGTTGGTATGCAGGTAAGAGGTTCAGATGCGCCGGGTTGTTTACTCAGAGGTAAACTCGTCACTTGTATCAAAGATGTCAAACAAAATGATATGATTGATAAACTAAGTTGAGCACGAAGCTCCTATCTAATGGCAGACGTGCCAGTCATATATAGAACCTTTTATTCCCTCGTCGGCCATGTCGCTCCTATTCCTCACGTGATTACATACAGAAGAAAACCCTGGATCGCTTAGCTAGCCTAAGCGTCCCTATTTGCTATAAGGTCCAAGGTGGTTGTAAGAGTTTTTGATTTTGAGTGAATATGGAATTGGGCATGTGTGGAAGGACTTCAGTGAATTGTACATAGATTAAGTATATAAGGACGAAGGGTCACACCTCTTCGCTCCTTGCGAACAATCTACTTCTTGACCCCCACCATAACAGTGGTGAACCTTGGGCGGTGTGCTTGCCCTGTCAGGACGTCGCCTGGGCTTCACATCACGTGCTGACACGGGATTCGTGACAAGTTTATTACAAGGAGGAAATACCAAAGTTTTACTCAGGGTCAGGATAATAGGGATTCCTTTTATTGTTCTGTATCAGTCTGAGACTATGTAGAACACTTGAGCCTTCTTGCTCGAGCCAAAGATACCTGGCCTCAGGCAGTGTATCTTCTCTCTTTCTAACCACAATAACTACATCAACAGCACAGAGCCCCATAGATGTCCATTTGGCACAGTACTAAAGGGAGTTGGTTACCCCGTCGATTGCTCCCACCAGCTAGACAAACTCTAGCCATTTGCGTGCACTGCCCTGCCAGGAAAAACTTGAAAATCAGCATGACACAGAAATCTGGCGATTCCTGTCGCTCGGGTGCAGATACCTATGTGTGCCTTCGTAACTCCTCTACTCTCCAAATATCCTCTTTATATCTCCTTCCAAGCCGCAGGTCGAGACATGATACAATGCCAGAATAGCCGTAATCGTAGAGAATGAAATTGTTATTTGACAGCCTCTGACCTAGTTCCCCAGTATCGCGAAGGGCGTTAGGAGCGCCACAAGCATATTGAAAGGGGTTCCCTCCATGGCCAGCCAAGGTACGGTGGTGTAGAAGAGAATCGAAATAGAAAGACGCTGAGGTCTAGTACTGAAAAGACGTCCGAGAGGTTTTAACTAACGCTTCGTAAGATCTGGTTCCTAGCGCAGCGATATGGTCCGCCGACGGTCGAACATTTCACTCCATAATCACTGATAACGCTTTGCTCACGAGTCTTCTTTCTTTCCAAATATCGCTGCTTGTCGTTAAAATTTCGTCAAAGTGGGGGTGAAAACTCTGATTTTGCGGTGGCGGATTCGTCCTCAATCGCGAAAGAGATCGTAAACAGCGTAGCAAAGGTGACAAAAACCAAGCAGTTGGTTATGCTATATCGTTAAGTCGTCTCTGATCGTGCTGTCGCGGATATCCTTCGCTAGGACGGTGTGGCGGCGGTGAGGATGAAGGGCTCGTCGTCGTAGTCGGTCGCCCGTAGGCATAGGTTGGACTCTACCGGTGAGCAGGTTCAACCACAGGAGTGGTTCTGGCAGTACTACAAAAGTCTCCTTCAACATGAATGCTAAAAGCTCCGTCATCCTTTTCATTCTCTAGAATTGATGAAGGGGAACGCCGCTGTCGTTTTTTATCGTAGTGTGCGGCTATTCCGTCGGAGAAGGGAGAGTCAGATCTCTGTCGTTTAGAAACCCACGGTGCCTCGTCGTTATTGATGAAATCGTCAGTCTTGTCATGCTTCTCAGCTGTGTAATTAGAAATTAGTTACAGGCTTTCCAGTTTTAATACATGGTTACCGGACAGTCTGCTATCTAGAATATAACAAGCGTTTCTAATATTAGGAATACTATCGCTATCCGGTGTATTCGATTTATCTGTAGTACTGGTGAGTAAAAATTCTCTTCACTGCGCCTATAAACCCCGCTCACGTACCATGGCCGCTACCAGCAAAGATAATGTCATCTGAAACTTAATCATTACTTTTCACACCCTGTCCTTCATTTGCCGATGTCAAGTCTACTATTTTGTCAGACAAAGATGGTGACAGCAGTATGTGGGATTGAACACATACCTTGAGTACCTCGAGCTATGCCCCCAACAGCAGCTATGCCTGCCTTGCCAGTTCGTTTCGCTTGTTGCTCCTCTAGGCGCCGGCAGCATTTCAGCTGGCATATCACTTGATTCGATCTGCAAGTGATCTTCAGGAGGGTTAGGTTTCTTAGAAATAAACTTGGATGGCTTCCGGTTGCTAGCGTTTAGTAGTTTCGGAACGTAAGGAATAAAGGTGACCATCTTAAGCGTAGAGCAAGGATGTGGAGAGCGTCTTTGAAATCTGACAATTAGATACAGGATACAGATGGGGGAGATGAAGACTTCTTATATACCTGTCCTACTACGCATATCAGACAGGATTTACTATTTGCATCTACCATCCCTACTCTCCCTCCAGCCTCCAAGTAAAGAGCCGCGCCACTACCCAGGAAGATCACGGCTTCATGTCTCGACAGGCAGGAGAGCTTTGGAACTGCTGATAGGTCAAGGGGAACTCTATCCTAAGAGCTCCACCTCGTATTTACAAGCCGAGTGTCCAGCGTGTATTGTCCAAAGGCGAATCGGGCCGTCTAGATGGGCTATACATCGTCATACTATGTAGTTGTTTTTCGGCAGATCCGAGAAGACTTCCCAATAAAGCAATCATGCTCAAGGCGATTACCGTAAGGGGAACCCTTTTCAGTGAAAACAGCGAGAAATCTTCTAGCTCGCAGAAAAGCGTGTTGTTTTGAAACGCCCTAACCCATGCTAGCTTAACCAGCCCTCCTCCAATCACTCCAGGCATCTCCTATGTTGTCTGTATCCTGGCCAGGCACCAACGGGTACAGCCCGTACTATAAGTCCTACCAATCTCAAACTAAGGGGCCATTTGCCAAATATAGTAATCGAGATTATTCCAGACCCTCTCTAAGCTTGCTTGCTCTACCTTTTCCCTTGTTTGCCGCGTCATGAGCTGAGCTGGCGCTCCTAAAAGATCCGCCTGCGTACTGACCCTCTCAGGGCTTGCTTGCTCGGTATCCTCGTTGTGTTGCCGCGTAATGAGCTGAGCTTGCTCTCTCCTGCCCTAAGCAGTTGCTTCCCAAAAAGACCCTCCGTCGCATGCCCACCCAGGGTTCGTGTCACACCTCTCTCTGGCGAGGCATTTTGTAAGATGTCTGAAGGATGCTAGACACGTAGAGGATTTTGAATTTCGGCAGAGACATTGGAAAAGGATAGCGATGCTAAGCCTAGCAATAGCATCTTGACTCAATCGCAGGCGGACCTGGAGAAGGGGGGAAGCTTCGTCGTAGCTGTGGACGCATCGTAGAGTGTCGGTATAATTGAGACAAACTAGATTGTTGTCAGTACGAAGCAGATTCTTAGCAAGAACGCCAGTAACGGAGACCTGAGGGGCACCCACGGAGGGGCACCAGGTAATTAGAGGGCTGGCTTAGCCCGGTAAGGGAAATTTGAGGATTAGGATACGTAATACGACTGTCTTATAGAATGACGGTAAGGCCGAGATAGTCTCATAGTGAAGGTGGCATACAGCAGGCGCGTTGGAAGTTAAGAAGGGGAAGTAATGTTATGGTGGGAAGCAGCACTGGATTTATACATGTGGTAGGAACTCAATTGGAGCTAGCAGGGGTGAGCAGGGGCCCTGGTAGCCATCGCAAAGCAGCAAGCGCGCTAGAGCAGCAGGGCCGCCAAGCGAGACAATTCCCTGTTCAGGCAATCCCGGTTTCCGGATACAGAATCACCGACATGTACATTATTACTATATAAATATAAAAGTTATAAAATATAAGACTAAGGCTAATTTATATTAAAAAGTTATTAAAAGAAGAAGAAAAAAGATAAGATTATAAAGGTATTTTTAAGCGAATCGCTAAGTAAAATTATATAGCGTTTAAAACTTTTAATTAATAGTTCGTATAACAGTCCCAGTCACATACGACTGGATCACGTGCCGAGGTTCTACCGAAGTCTCGCTTAGTATATATAAATAGAGACAGAGCGTACTAACTCTCCTCTTCTCTCTTTAGTTTAGTTTTCTTCAAATACAGGTACTATTCTATAAGTATCTCTTTTAGTATATTTATAGAGGGCTGTTATACTAAAACTAAACTTATACTCTTGCCTAGGAAGGTATACGAATATCCTAAAACTAACGAACGAAAACATATATATTTACCTTATAGCAAATCCCTTCGTATATAGTAACAAGTTACGATACTCCTCTCTTAGCTAGCTCGATAAGTAATTAGACGAAGAGCTTCTACCTTTACCTTTACCTTTACTACCTACTATTAACACTAGCTCTTGAAAGACTAAGACCTCTTTCTAAGCTATAGTACTACTACTACTACCTACTAGTAAGGCTACTACTAGCTCTTCTACAGTAGCAAAGTCTAAGTTACCTCCTCCTCTTATAGTCGACGATGTCTTATAATAAATCCTTTAGACGATAACTACTCTTATAAATAAGGTCTACTATCTTAAAGTTAATACTAGATCTACCTCTTAAGTAGTAGAAATATACGTACGCTGTGAATATACCTCTATAGAGCTTAAAGCTAAAAAGGTTACCTAATCTACTCCTACTACCTAGTCTTCTAAGAAGACTAGTAAAGTAGAGAATCCACGTATATTTATAATAGAAGACGACCAGATTATATATAACACCTAGGAGACTGAAATTATAGTAAAGCTATATATTAATACTAACTACTTCGAATCTAAGAAGGTAAAGATAAATCTAGTATATTACGCTACTGCTAGCTAAGCACGTAATTATATTTATTTAAAATATAAGTTTAATACTAATAACTGATTTACTACTTATAACGAGATGCTAGCTTATCTCTGTAATATTATAGTTAGTCTATACGTTTATAACGAGGCTTATAAGAAGTACTAAGAGCTACGAATAGCTTAAGAGACGTTCTACGAGTTTCAAGCAAAGTTCCAGAAGCTAGTAGACAAGTCTAGGGCTCTAAAGTAAGATAGAATTAACGACCTTTTTAACAAGTTAACTATTAACTTCTAACAAGCTCTTATAGTTGTTAGACTTTAAGCTAAGAGAGACATAGACCTCTTTTATACTCTTGTTAGTAGCGTCGACAACGACCTATGAGACATTATAGAAGAAAAGGCTAGAAAGCGTATAAGTAAGTATCTACCTACTATAGCTATAAATATAGCTACAGCTATATATTCTCTAGAAATTCCTGCTCGCGTAGCTAGTATTCACCTCTCGACTGACATATGTTATAACTACAGAGAAGTCGGCTATTATATCAAGTCCTGCCTACAGCTAAGAGTCTATAAGAAGGTAGACTTAAGCGAGCTAGAGAAAGAAGAAGAAGCTAGATCTGAGTTAGGAAACGAATATACTTAAGAGAAGACTCTACCTTAGGTAAATATAGAATTAATCTTTCTAAGATTAATCTACGGTTATTAGTTAGTAGAAAAGCGTTTACTTTACCTAGTATAATAATAATTAATAGATATAGTATATAAACTACTACTCTTAGTAACCTAGGAGCAAATATATTCTCTTTTATAGACGCCTAATTTAGCTACGACTTAGCGAAGTTCTATAACCTTAAAATAAAAAGACTTTCTATACTTATAAAGATTCGTAGATATAATAGAGAGATTAACAGAGAAGCTACTTACTACCTCCTCTCTAATTATATATTAGATAGCTATAAATTCTTTAATATACTCTTTATTCTACTAGACCTGGGATTATACGACGTTATCCTTAGCTGAAAATTCTTTGAATACTTTTATATTAATATCGACGTAACTTATTAAAAGTTACTCTAGCTAGAGGAACTCAAGCCTTACTTCTCTGCTTAGCAGCCTACCTCTCTCTCGCGCGAAGCTATTCGTCCTAAGGATCCTACGCTCTTTCACTAGAATTAAGTAGACGCTCGTAACCTTATAATAGAAACAGACGAATTACGAAGATAGAATAGCTGATCTATTCTAGAACTCTATATAATAGAACATCTAGAATACGTACTTACGATCTATAAAAGCAACTACTAGTCTTCTATATAAGTATAATACTAGATTATAAAACAGGAACTCGAGGGATTACCTAAGAAAGTACTTACCTTAGTCTATTAACGAAAGCTCTTTCTAAAGTAAGAACCTTCTACGATTATTAACATCTCTACTATATCTGTAGTAAGAATATACTACTATTTACTTTAAGAAGATAGTAAGATGTTTACTACTAGCTTATATAAGATTAACAGTATTATAGCTAGATGAGAAGAGGATTATATAGTAACATTAGAGGTTCTAGAGAAGTATATAGATTTTATAGACATATTCTTAAAAGAAGCTTTAGATACCCTACTATCTTATCGATATTACGACTATAAAATATAGCTAGAAGAAACAGATACTCTTAGATATTCCCTATTATATAAGATATTAACTGAAGAGCTACTTGCTATAAAGGAATACATCTTAGACAACCTTTATAAGAGATTTATAGAGTATAGCTAGTCCTCTTTTGCTGTTCTAGTACTATTTATTAAGAAGGTAGACAGAAGATTACGCTTTTGTATTAACTTCTAGAAGCTTAATAACCTTACTTAAAAAGACTACTATCTACTTCCTCTTATTAATAAAACGCTAGCCTATATTAGCTAAGCTTGTATCTTTATAAAACTCGATATCTGTTAAGCTTTCTATTGTATATAAATAGATTCTAATTCTAAAGAACTAACTACTTTTTATATATATTATAGAACGTATAAGTATAAGGTTCTACTCTTTAGACTTACGAATAGACTATCTACGTACTAGCGGTATATAAACGACGTACTTTTCGACTATTTAGACGATTTCTACTCTACTTACTTAGACGACATCTTTATCTATTCTTTGAATATATTAGAGTATAAGGAATATATATGAAAAGTTCTTTAGCGACTACGAGATACTAGCTTATAAGTAGATATTAAGAAATGCGAATTTGACGTTAAGAAGACAAAATACCTTAGCTTTATTATTAGGACTGACGGTATTAAAGTAGATCTAGAAAAAGTTATAGTAGTCTAGAATTAGTAAGTACTAGATATAGTAAAAGGCGTCTAGAGCTTCCTAGGCTTTTATAACTTCTATCGGAGGTTTATACGGAATTATAGAATTATTATAAAACCACTTACACGTCTTATAAAGGATAACGTACCTTTTAACTTCGATAAAAGCTGCTAGGACGCTTTTGAGAAGCTGAAAGAATACCTTACAATAGTACTAGTCCTTCGCTACTACTTTCTAGAGCTTCTTATAATAATCGAGATAGACGCCTTAGACGGGATAATCGCTAGGATACTATAACAATAGTAAGTAGACGGCGAATAGTACCTAGTAGCTTACTTTAGTAAGGTTATATTCTTAGCTAAGTATAATTAAGAGATTTATAATAAAGAGATACTCGTAATCGTACGCTCGCTTACGGAATAGAGACCGGAATTACAAAGCATATATAAGAAAGTTTATATTTATACTAACTACAAAGTACTTGAATACTTTATAACGACAAAGCAGCTTACTACACGTTAAGCCAGATAGGCTGAAGCTTTAGCCGAATACTACTTTATAGTAATATACTATTCTAGAAAAGAGAATAGAAAGGCGGACGCTTTAACACGAAAAACGGACGAGTTACGAACTCAGAAGGAGCTGAAAGAACAATACCGGACCTGTACGCTCTTGACGAAAGAACAAGTTGATATAGAAACACTTAAAGACCTCGGGGTTGAAATAAGCTCTATTACGCTGGCTCCAGTCGACGACGACCACTTCCAGGAGTCTCTTACGCTCTCTAAACGAATCCGTAAAGCAAATAAGAATGCTGAGACACTTTAAGCTTTACGATTACAGGCTGAGAACGACGAAGACTCTCTGTACGTCTTAGAGGAAGACCTACTACTTTATTAAGACTGCTTAATAGTACTAGATATCGATACTTTATAGACAGACCTGATCTGTAAAGTATACGACTAAGTACTGCTAGCTCACCCTAGACGAGACAAGACCTACTAGATCCTTCGCTTAAGATATATCTAGCGAAATATAAAGTCTAATATTATATAATATATATATAACTGTTACGAATATTAAAGAGCGGATATACTAAGAGATAAGACCCCTGGTTATCTATACCTACTTCTAGTCCTATTATATATATAGTAATATATAGTAATAGACTTTAAATCCTTTCTAGCTAATAAGTACGGCTTTGATAACGTATTTGTAGTTATTAACTGATTATCTAAATAATCTATCTCTATCCTATACTAAAAGGAAGTAATAGCTAAGTAAATAGCTAGGCTATACTTATAGTATATATTACGATATTACGGAATCCTAGAGAGTATTATCTCTAACAGAGGCCCTTAGTTTATCTCTGCCTTCTAGCGAGAATTTATACGAATCCTCGACGTCTAGCTTCGACTTTCGACTGTAAATCACGTCTAGATAGACAGACAAACTGAAATTATAAACCAGTACCTAGATTAGCACTTACGGCTATATATAAATTACTACTAGAATAATTAGTTAGAGCTACTTCTAATAATAGACTACGCTTAGCTTATACTACCTTATAGTACTATTAGAATGTCCTTATTTGAATTATAAAAGAGCTACTTACTAAGAACGTCTTTTAACTAGTATACGTCTAAACCCTCGACTATATAAGAGAGGCTATTATAAGAAGAAGCTACAATAGTTATAAAGACTCTTTAAGAAGTACTAGACGTTAGCTAAGCGAATATAGTAAAAGCTTAAGAAAAGAAAGAATAGGACGTAAATAGACATAGACGAGAAGTAGACTTTAGAGTCGGCGATATAGTTTTTATTACTATAAAGGACTAGAATATACAAAGACCTAGCTAGAAGTTAGACTACTAGATAGCTAGACCTTTTAAGATCCTTAAGAAAGTTGGCTCTGCTTTTAGACTCTAGTTACTATCTTCTATTAGAGTCTATCCTGTCTTCGTACTAGAGAAGTTACGTAAAGCTTTAGACGATCCTCTGCCTAGATAAGTAAGTACGCTACCTCTACCGATTATCGTCGACAAAGAAGAAGAATAGAAGGTTAAGGAAGTACTTATAAGTAAGACGCGATAGAAGTCTCTTTACTACCGATTAAAGTAGAAGGGCTATAACGAGGACCTTGACTAGCACCTAGCTCGCTACGTAGCCTACTCGCTACATATGTTAAAGGAATTCTATTTAGCGAATCCAACAGCTGACGGGCCTCTAAAGGCTCTTCCTTTGTAGCTAGAGGCGTATAAGGCAGGAAGAGACAATTACAGCGAATTAGAGAGTAACGACTCTATAGCTACGGAAGACAAAGCGGCTTAGTTAGAGAGGGCCCGGTTGAAGAAGAGGGTGGTGTGACAGTCCCAGTCACATACGACTGGATCACGTGCCGAGGTTCTACCGAAGTCTCGCTTAGTGTACATAAATAGAGACAGAGCGTACCAACTCTCCTCTTCTCTCTTTAGTTTAGTTTTCTTCGAATACAGGTACTATTCTATAAGCATCTCTTTTAGTACATTTGTAGAGGGCTGTCACAGTTCGTAGAGATATTAAAATATTAAAATCGCGATTTTAAATATATTTTTAGTTAGCTAGTTCGCTTGTTTAGCTGGTTCGCTATATATATATATTATAGCTAAATAAGTACGATATTATCTAAGTACTATATCTAACTAGTCTATAGAAAAATAATTTATTAGAATCTTACTAGAACTAGAACGAATTATAGAATATAAATTAATATATAAGATAGCTTCTATAGATTTAGAGAAAGTAACCTTCTTTTTAAAATCTAGTTAAGAGAATAGAGATAAGCGAAGGTTTAAAGTATACTTTAAGAAAAAAGAATTAAATACTATCTCTAGAGAAAATCAGTTAATTATAACTATAAAAATATAAGAAAAGGAACTCTAAGTTATAATTAACTCTAGAGTAATAAGTAGTTTCCTTTTTCTAATAGCTCTAAAGAAGCTAAACGTCTTAATTAATAGTATAAAGCTATACTACCTTAGAGTAGTTAATAGAATAAATATTATATACTAGAATAGAATTATTAATTAGTAAACTATTCTAATAAAAGTTAATATTAAAAGATACTATTTAGATATATAATTTAATATTATTAAAATAGAGAGTAAGAAAGTAATACTTAATATATCTTAGATTTAAGAATATAATCTAAATATCAAGAGTTACACCCGTGGAATAAGTCTCGGAGTACTCCAGCGACGCATTCACGTGACCTCGCTTGGCAACGCATAGACGTAACAGAACCTTCGAGAGTACCCTTTCACGTGACCTCGCTTAGCAACGCATAGACGTAATAGAACCTTCGAGAGTACTCTTAGTAGAACTCTCTAGAAAGAGCTAACTAAGTATATAAGTTAGTAAGGTATAACGAAACTTAAACGAACTAAACAAAGATAACTAAGTCTCGAAGGTTAGTATATAGATAAGAAGTACAGATGTGCCGGGTTATTTACTTAGAAGTAAACTCGTTACTTATATTAAAGATATTAAATAAGATAATAAGATTAATAACTAAAGTTAAGTACGAAGCTCCTATCTAATAGCAGACGTGCTAGTCTTATATAGAACCTTCGTTTATGTTAGAGTCCTGCTTAGTAGGAGTCCTGAAGATAGAGTTCGACTCTATTTCTAAGGCTTCTTAAAACTAGACTCTATTACCTAACTGCTTCTAACTAAGTTATATAATATAACTATAATAAGATCCTAGGATTATATATTCTACTATATTTAATCCTTTCTAGGGTTATAATAGTGCTCGTTCTATTAAAGCGTCGCCTAGACTTTACTTCGTTACGTACTAATACGTGATTCGTAACACTATCCCCTTCTTAGCCTAGCGTGTCCCTACGCTAGAATATAAACCTAAAATATATTCGTTGGAAAGATATCGACCTTTCTTTATATATAAACATGTCCTCTTTATATACTAAATAAAAAGAGCGTTTAGCTCTTACTATATAGATCGAATCTATATAACGTCTAGCTAAGACTTGTTCTTTTTGTTATAAACAGTCTTATTAATGTTTCCTAGAGCTCTCTAAATCCTCTCGCTGTTCTAAGTATATTCGGTTAAAAAGGTCTTATAATAGCTCTAGCTATTTCATTGTTCCTGTTCTAGAGCCTTAGAAATCTATATATCGATTTTTCTTTAGCTCTATAAGTAAACGATTCCCTATTACTCCTCTGAGTTCTCCTCTTTCGAGTCCTCTTCTTGAATCTTCTTCTGCTTAGTTTCCTGCTTTTAAGATAGCTCCTTTTATTAAACAGGTACTTTCCGATAATATGTCCTTATCTAACCTAGGTCCTAAGTTCTAGGCAGCTCTGGGTTTTGTTAGTAGAACTTCTAAAGTTCTCTTAGGCAATAGTTAAGGTTGCTTTTTAGTTCCTAAGTATTCTTTGAATATAGGTAGTCTAACTATTTAATTAAGTACTTAATTTTGCCTCTAATAATCTTATAGTCTAGAATTCTTTTAACTTTATATATAGCGTTTAGATTAACTAGTTAAATTTCTATAAATAAGGCTAGTAGTACTCCTAGTAGTACTAGTTTAAGTAAGAATATATAGAATACTAAGTAGATGTTTATTGTTTTTAGTAGTACTAATTTATAATTTAAAAGTCTCTTAACTTACTTAATTTTAAATAGTCTAAGTTTCTTATAATCTAGTTTATTATTTAGTCTTTTTATATTAATATTTTTTTATACTAAGTAGACTTTATCTCCCTCTTTTAGTATTAGCTCTTAACTACGTTATTTATTATAGTAGTATATATTTCTTTCTACTACAAATTATAGGTCCTCTGTAAGTTTCTTATATAGACTCTTAATTCTTAAGATATAAATATAAGTAAGTTAGTTATTAATAGTCGTAGATAGCGGTTCTCGATATACTAATAATTTATATCTAAAGTTAGTATAAAATAGTATAATAAGTATTATTTCTGTTACTAAACTGTTATAGGCGAACTATACTAAGAGTAGCAGTTCTACCTAGTTATCTTACTAGTAGTTTATATAATAATAAAGGTATATTTTAACTACTTAATTTATCTGTTTATTTCTTCTATTTATTTAAGAGTAGAAAGCTATAGAGAGCTTTCTTTTCGCATCTAATCGCTTTATAAGAGCGATCTAAAATTTTAAGATAAAGAGCTTATCTCTATTTAAGAGTATCTTTTCAAGTAGTCTATATCTTAAGACTACTTCTCTAAGGAATGTAAATACTAATTCCTTAGCTATACTTAACTCTATATATACTATTAGAATTATATATTTTATAAGTCGTTCTATAATAACTAGGATTATATTATATTTAACTTTTATTATCAGATTCTTAGACTTTAGTAATTTAATAATAAAATCTATAGATATCGATTTCTAAGGTATTTATAGTATTAGAGTAGTGTTTATCTGTCTATAAGAAGTATAGTAGAAAGCCTTATTCTAGGTATAAGTATTATATTCTACTATTACTTCCTTAACTATCATAGATAATCGATTAATATAGTAGTGTTATCTTATCTTTTAAAGAGTTCTACGAATTCCTTAGTAGCTATAAGCGGGCGTAGCGTAGTATTCTTATATAAACTCCTTAGTATATAAACTAGGAACTTATAGCTTTCCTTTCACGTACTAGTTATATCTCTTATATATATTCTAAATTTTATCTATCTAGATATCGTTTATTACTACTATCTCGTATATAGTAGATACTAAGTCTTTATTCTTAAGAGTTTTTAAGATTATAATCTTCTTATACTCTTTGTTTCCCTCGTATCCTAGTTTCTAGCTAAGAGTATTAGCTTAAGTATTTAACATTCCTTTTATATATTAAATAATAATATTAAATCCTCCTAATATCTCTAACTATCTAGCTAATTATCTAGTCGTAAGTTCCTTAGTTATTATAAATATCTTAAGATTTTTATAGTTAGATAAAACTATAACTAGGTGTTTTACTAGCTATAAATAAATCCTCTAGTATTCTAAAGCTAATATTATAATAAGCAATTCTTTATCAAAGATACTATAGTTTTATTATACTAGGTTAAATGTTTTAGAATAATATATAATAGATATAAGTTTCTCTTTTTTATTTAGTTATAGATGAATCGTATCTACTAATATATCTAAGGCGTCTGTTTTAATTATACTTAGTTTCTCTATATTAAAATCGTATAGAATAGGTTTTTCTATAAACCTTACTTTAATTCTTTAAAAAGCGTTCTTAGTCTATTTATTCTAAATAAATTTAATAGCTTTCTTAACTAGTACTATTATTAGTTTAGTAATCTTTATATAGTTTTATATAAATAGATAGTAAAAGTTTATAAATCTAAGAAAGAACTATATATCTTTTATATTCTCTAGTAACTTCTAGTTTAAGATGTCTTAGATCTTTACTAGATCTATTTCTATTTTCTCTAAGCTAAATACCTATTCTAGAAAAAGTGTTTAAGTTACTTCGAACTCGTATTTTAAAAGTTTTAACTAAGAGTTTACTTTTATAAGTTATTATAAAACCTCTCTTATATATCTCTTATGTTCTTCTTCTTTTTCTAAGAAGATTAAGATATTATCTAAGTAATAGATTACTATTACTCTTAGAAGATCTTCTAAAATATTATTATTTTATCTCTAATATATAGCTGGTATATTATAGAGTCTAAATAGTATAACTGTGTATTTATAAAGGCCTGATAGTAAGGCAAATACTATCTTCTATTCGTCTCTAACTTTTATTTATATAAGTCTATAAGCGTTTTATTAATCTAGTTTCGTAAATCGTACTACCTTATCTAACTTATCTTATAAGTATTAGCTATGTTACGATCTATATCTAAAGGCAAAGGTATAAGAGTATATATATATATATTCGAGAATTTAAAGCTACAGTTCTAAGAACGAGGGAATATAGAATATATACTCTACGAAAAAGAGGTATTTCTACTAACTATAAAGAGCTTTTAATCTCGTTACAAATCCGTCTAAGCGTTGCGGCTCTGACGGTCACGTATAGGACCGAGAATCACGTGTTATAGACCAGCGCTATAATATTACCCTCTCTTTTAGAAAAAGCTTGTCTATAAGCTTTGTATTATAACTGAATCGTCTATTAGATAATCGTAATCGTCTATTCTGTCTTCCTACGCTCGTATCTAGCTTTATAAAGCCCTTAGCAGACTAGCGTAGGCTGGATTAGCGAGGTGAAAATCGTATAATTTGTATAGATAATACTTAAAATTCGAGGCCGGATACTACTATAGATCAGGGTTATAGCCTAACTATTAAACCCTATATTAGAGCTTTCTACGAACTACCTTTATAGCTAAGACTTCTTCTACTTCCTACTCTTCCTAATCTATAACCTATATTAGCAGGGGTGGTTCGTTTACCTATCTAGGTAACGGATTTATAGCGGCCTTACGGAGCAGTAACGGGTAGAATACAGGGTATATACGGAAGTGGTCTAGTAGTTCGAGCTGGAAAGAGTGTCCTTCGCAGGCTGTAATCTAGAATAGACTCTTGTTTTGTCTATCTAGCTTATAGCTTAGCCGGTCTATCTTCTAATTACAAGTCGATACTTAAACAAAGTCGTCTACGTTAAAGTCTACCGCTCTTCGAATCTGGTTCGCGGACCTTATATAGCGGTCTTATGCTTTACTAACTAATTCCTTTACTATAGTCTAAGTGTCGTATATTCTCTATACGAGTGCCTCTACATCGGTCCAGTTAAGCTGTTCGTAGACTGTTACGGATTTATCTAGACAGTTCTAATCAAAGGACATAGTAGCTATATATCTGTTAATTACTTTAAAGAGCGAGAGCCTACCTAGACTCTCGTATAGAAGCGTAAGCTAAGCGTAGTCTAGAATAGAGACAAGTTCGCTCTAGTTGTTCTAATAGTAACTAATAAAAGGCTATAGACGTTGATTAATCTATTAGTTTATAATTTCGGTTTATCTATCAGTTTATAGATAGAAAGTAGTAGATAGCTTAAGCTTTATACTAAGGATTCCGTAGAATTTAGACTAGAAAGAAGAAACAAACTATAGTCTATAGTCTAAAATAATGCTTTATAGATAGCTGTGGGTTCAATAGATCTACGTAATATATATTCGAGCTATATCTTAGGCTATAACTGTCTTTAGATAGGGGATCGAGACTGATTACTTAGTTAGGCGATCTATAACTACTTATAAGGTATTGTAACCTTGTTTATTAGTAGGGAAAGACTTATAGTTTATAGTAATATACTACTAGAGACGTTCTAGAACTAGTAACAGGTGTAAAAACCTAGGTTTATAGTCGCGAGGAACCGTAGTACGTCGACAGTCTTCGTAGTTACTAATATAGGTTTCTATAGACGTCTATAAACCTTTCTACTAGTATCTATAAGCGAGGATAGCTACTGTCTTTGTCTGTCCAGGGTAAGCCGTAGATACTTATACGTAAGTCTCACAGATTAGGTCCGTCTGTAAAGTACCTTAATTAGAAACTACGAGTCTCTTTTACTAAAGAAGTAAGCCGTTCTCTATTATCTAGTTTTAGTACTCGTAGGTAGCTTTTGTTCGGTCGTCTTCTAAGTCTAAAGAGTTATAGTTAATAGTAAGTAACTAGTCGACAAGGTTAAGCAAGGGTTCTAAGGTAACTAGGGCTAACGTTATAGGAGGTTCTAATTAAGTAGTAATACGTAGATCTAACTAATTAGACATAAGCAAGGTTTATTATCTTATAGACGCTTTTAGGTCGTTCTATAGGTTAACGTCTTAGTCTCAGCGTGTTAGCGTGTCCGTTTTCTTATTCTACTTACTAGATTAAAACATAATTATAAAATAGAACTCTAGTAGAAACTCTGCCTATCTCGCTTACTACTGGTTCAAGGTTTTAGAGGTTATAAAGTACTTTAAAGCCTTATAATCAGTAAAGACCTTAATCTAGGAGCTAGTCTAAGTAAGATCTACTTACTATTATTCAAAAGAGTATATAATAGCTAGTATCTCCTTATCGTAGATTTAGTAGTTTAGCTTAGCAGAGTTCATCGTCTTCGAGAAGTAGTCTACAAGTCTCTATAGTTCGGTTTCGGATATACGTTATAATATTACAGCTATAACTACTCCGTTAGAAGCGTTAGTCTTAACCATAGTCTCTAAATCGGCTATAAAGTAGTATAAGAGAGAGGCGGTAACTAAGGCTTCTTTTAACGTGTTAAAAGCCTTCTTATATTCTAAGTCGAACTTAAATAGTACTTCCTTACTTATAAGATAGTTTAGTAGATAAGTAATCCGTCTATAATCCTAAATAAAACGTTAGTAGAAGTTATAAAAACCTAGGAAGGACTAGATACTCTTAATAGTACTAGGATATTTCTAGGAAACGATTACTAAGATCTTCTCTAAGTCGACTTCGATTCCGTCTATAGAGATAATAAAACTAAGGTACTTTGTATAAGTAACGTAGAACTCTGTCTTCTTAATATCTACTTATAGCCTAGCTTTATAGAGCTGTTCTAAGACCTTATAGACGTGTTTAACGTGTTTAAGCTTATTATTAAAGTATATAAGAATATTATTAAAGTAAGCTATATAAAAGTTATTAAGATATTCTATAAGAACGCTATTTATATACCTCTAGTATATAATAGGACCGTTAGTTAAGCTAAAAGGCAACACCTTATATTTAAATATACTATAACAGGTTTAAAAGATTATAAGTTCTTCTAACTCTAGTTTTATACGTATATAGTTAAAAGCTTAATAAATGTCGAGCTTTATAAGGATTTTAATACTAGTAATTCGTATAAGAGTTTCGTCGATTAGTAGAAGAGAGTACTAGTCCTTACGAGTAAGGTTATTAAGTTTCTAGTAGTTGATATAGAGCTATAAGCTTCTATTAGACTTCTTTATAAACAGTACTAGAGAGGCGAAAGAGGCGTAGCTAGGAATAATAAACCCTTTATTAAAGTTATTAAAGATATACTACTTCATAGCTAGAAGTTCCTTAGTCGTTATCCTATATAATAGGCTATATAATAGAGTATTTAGACCTATAAGTTTAATCTAGTAGTCGACTTAGTTTTATAGTAGAGGAAGCTCGTCTAAAGCTCTCTTTGAAAAGACATCCTTAAAGTCTATATATTCCTAGCAAACGTTCTATTCTACTAGTTGTTCGTCTAAAGTGTAATCTACTAAAGAGAGCTCTATATATAACCTGTCTATAAGAGCATAGTCGATCTCTTATAAGCTAGTAGAGAAGGCTTCGTTATTACGCTTTTAAAGGTTAAGTTTAAAAGTAGTAGCTCTAATATAATAGATATTAATAACGAAGTCTTCCGTAGGTTTACAGATGTTCGTAAGCGAGCTCATAGCTGCTTTATAGTCTATAACTGAACGTTTTCCTAAGAAGGATCGATAACGTTATTAGCAGTTAGAAATAAGGACCTGTATTCTATTCTAGACAGAGACAAGGTCTTACTAAAAGCTTTTATCTAGAATTTCCTTAAGAGTAACTAGTAGCGAGGTTTAGCGCTAGCTTTAAAGCAGTATTAAATAGATTAATATAAGTTCCTCTATAGTATTCTAACAGAGGTCGCGGTTCTCTATATCCTTCTAAGCCTAGAAGTCTAGTAGAGAGATAGTTATCGATTCTCTAGTAATAGGTACTAAGTAATCGAATTAACGAACTAGAGGAAGGGATTCTAGCTACTTAATCTTATAGCTATAGACTGCTAACTTTACGTTTACGTCTATAAGCTATTAATAGCTGATAATAATATTATATCTACTAATATTAGTAATTAGGAAGAGCGTATTAGTAAACTGTTGTCTATCGATACTTAGTATTAAGCGAATAACGCGAGTAATCGCTAGTTCTTTATATCTATTAAACCCTATAATTAATATTATATATAATAGCTTTTCTATAGCCTATCTATAATATTAACTTAACTAGTCGGCTAAAGCTGTATTAATAAATAGCTATCTATTCGCTCTAGTATTAATAAGTCTAGTAGTATTAAAAGTATATCTATTCTTAATTAAAGTATATATAGTTATAAAAGCCTTTCTATCTATTATATAACTTAGATTAAGAGGTTAAGATCTAAGTTTATTTTACTCTAAAGAGGAGACTTGTTTCAGAGCTATTCTTTTCCCGAGTCCTTATAGACGAGTTCCTCGTTAGCCGATTCTTCTCTAGACGCTTGTAGTTCGTAGGAGTCTAAAAACGAGTTTTCAGCGTCTTCTAATAGCTTAATAGCTGTAGAGGGTTTTTAAGAAAGAGGGTATTTACTAGCGTAGTACTTAGGTTTATCGCAATTATAATAGATAACGTCTGCTATATCCTAGACAGGAGTCGTACTCTTACGAGTAGGCAAAGGAGTCTTACGGTCCGTAACTAGAGAGTAACGGACCGGGCTTTAGGTTAGCGGATAACTAATAGTAGCACGTAGAGCCGGAAGTTAGTAAGTTAATCCGTAGCCGGCAGAGAAACCTCTTATAGGTAGGCGGCGGTTATAGCGAGCTATAAAGCGTTCCTTGATAGTTACCCCGTCTTAATAGACAGAGTGACAGCGGTTATATAACTGGTTAAAGGTTGCTAGAGTGATTCAGACTAGTGAGATACTTACTTAGAGAGCTAGTATAAGCTTCTAGTATAAATCTTCGGACTACTTACTTAACAGAATATAAGCCTTAGTTGTAAGGCTTAAGAAGGTTACTTTAAACATAGTAAAAGTCTTGTCCTCTTATATTAAGAGTTTATAGAAGACCTTACAGGCTTCTACAGCTTCGTTACTGTCTACGAACAAGGTATCTAGATATATAAGTATATCTATAACGTCTATAAATAAGGTAGAGGAACCGAAATCTATCTATAGTTCCAGGTGCTCTTATACTACGTCGGAAGTAGCTATAAAGACGAAGGTAAGTTTGTCTTATTTGTCCTCGAAGAGGTTCTTTCTTATTTTACTAGCTAGGATAATCTACTAGGTCTTATATAACGGGGAGATACTGTTCTTAAGTTTCTTACTATCTTAGAACTTACGAGTAGAATTGTTAGAACTAAATTAGGAATAGAAGGAGTTAGTAGTAGCCTCTTAGAGGGCTTGTATATACTCGCGGCTCGGGAGAGGGTTATTAGAGTGGTTTATAAGCAACGGGGTTTAGTAGAGTTAAGTATGTAAAGAGAGGATTTTAGCTTATAAACGAACGTTTTCGTCTGTAGAAGGCTCGCTTATCGTAGGAGAGGCAGGCGAGGGAGAGGCGACTCTAGAGGTGTTATCCGGTTATTAAGGCTTAGTTCGGGACGAGCTAGTAGGTGTCTTCTCTTTTCTACTATAACTACTTTAAGTGTCGGCTATTATATTATCGGAAAGGAAGGAGGGGAAGGTAGAGAGAGGTTATAAAAAAGGTTGTATAGGCTATTATAAGCGTGTCTTTTGAGGAGATAAGTCGTTATAGATATAGAGATACTCGAGGTGTTAAGGGTTGCACTCGTAGAGTAAGTCTTAGAGTACTCTAGCGACGTATTCACGTAGCCTCGCTTAGCAACGCATAGACGTGACAGAACCTTCGAGAGTACTCTTAGCAGAACCCTCTAGAATAAGCTGACTAAGTATATAAGTTAGCAAGGACTCTAGCTTAGAAAGGACAATCGAATCTTCTTATATATAGACAGCCTCTATAGTTTAATTCATCAGTACTTACTACAAGCTCTAATATTAGATTCGATTTAAAAACAACGGGCTTTTATAGTAATACTAGAACATATTAGGCTATTTTAATAATACTAGAATATAACGAGCCTTTATAGTAATATTAGAATATATCGGGCTATTTTAGTAATACTAGAACACATCGGGCCTTTATAGTAACACTAGAACACATCGGGCTATTTTAGTAATACTAGAATATATCGGGCCTTTATAATAATACTAGAACTTACAGACTATTTCATAGTATTTACAGAACTTATAGATAATAGGAGAACTATAAGAAGGCGGTATACTAAATCAGCTACCCGCCTAGTTCCTATAATATGTTTAAGAGTAGTAGAATCAGTTAATATCTGTCTAAGAGGACGATCGTCTACGGATTATAAACAAGTAAAAGAAAGATGAGGAAGCTTGCTTATAAATGGTCTACAACGATAATAAACCTAGGAAATCTCTTCCTCTGCTATTAGAATTCTATAAAGACTCGGATAAGCTAGAAGCTTAGTTATAATAAGCATGAGCTAAAATCGAAGTCGACTACTACGGATATACTAAATACGTTAAGTTTTAGACACTTAACAGATCTCTATAAGGTAAGGCGCTCCGTAGAATAGAAGTATAGGTACGGGAATAGGGCAAGCTAGAGCTAGCTAATAGTAGTGATTTCTTAGATCGAGTAGAGTTTATGTTTAGAGACCTGTAAGCTAAGGAAAGAGTATAACGAAAGCTAGAATCCTTCTGCTAAGGCTTAAGACTATTCCTAGAGGTCTTTACGGAATAGCAAGCCCTACTTATAGAGTCTAGAGGAGGATCTTAGCTAGACGACGTAAAGAAGGTGTCTCTTAACTGAATCCTTAGTAACGAGTTAGTTAAAGCAATGATTACAGTTCCTTCTTAACCTAACTTTAAGTCTTACTACTCTATTATTAAAGAAACGGACGACTGTTTAAGAGCTTATAAAGCTTAAATATTAAGATCTAGGGCCTAGACTCTTCTAGAAACACTACGGACCTCTTAGAAACGCTCGACAGATACTACATAGTAGGTAATAAGCGGTAATATCGCTAATAGACCGAAAGTTACCTATAAGGCATTCGTAGAGGGTATGGATTAGGAACTAGCACCTACTAAAGTCTTAATAACTAGTACTAAGTGTACTAAATAGGTATCCTAGAAAGAACGAAGTAACCGTGCTTATACTAGTCGCTGTCTTCGCTGTAGAGCTACTGGTTATTTTGTTTAAGAATGTCTATATAGACTACTAAGGCGACCTGTAACAGCGGATTCGGTCTATAAACAGAAGGCAGAGGTTAAGGAGGTAGCGCTAGAATTAGAAGAAGAAGACGGTAATGTCTCCTTAGATTCGGAAAACTAGTAGCTCTTGTTAGAAAGCGTAGGTAGGGGCGACGAAGGGAGTTGTTAGTAATAGATACTTAGAGACATTTTAAGTAGGAATATATAGACGAAAAACCTCTTCTTATATTAGCTCTAGTAAATAGGGTAGCTACTTTATAAGCCTTAGTAGATTTAGAGTGTTTAGTCTATAGAATTGTTTTATACTGTTTTATCCGTCGTTATTAGCTCTCTTATATATAAATTATACTAAGGCATTTATAATCAGTAGAAGGAGTATTAGAGGATACTGTATCCTAAGTAGTATCTTTTAGTATAGACATTAGAGGCTACTAGTAGAAACGGGTTTATGCTTATATAGTCCCTAAGATCGAGGGCTATAAAATGATTCTAGGAAAATCTTAGTTAAGGAGAGAGCGAGCTTTACTTAACGCTACTAAGGGATGCTTGCTCTTCTAAGACTCTAGGTTAGAAGTTTATAGCGAGCTAGAAAAGTCTTACTTCTATAAGTAAGTAAGCGCGGCCGTCTTCTACTTTCTTATAGATCGTAAACGTAAGCTATAAGTTTTCTTAGCTAGCCTTGTAGACATTAGTAAAGCGTTAGTAGAAAAGAAGTATATAGACCCGCGGACAAAGCTGCCTAGCTAGATCGGTCTGGAATTCTACCTAGCTTTCGACAGAGAAGAAGTAAACAAGTTACTAGTATACCGACAAGGAATTAATTATAGTATTAAGCTTTTATAGACGGACAGCGGATTAGAGGAGACAGTCCTATAGGGGCTACTCTATAATATGTCACGGGATAAGCTGTTAGTACTCTGTAAAACCCTAATAGAGCTACTAGATAAGGAATTTATTTAAGTAAGTAACTCTCTAGCAGCTACGCTAGTACTCTTTGTAAGGAAGCTAGGAGGGGGCCTACGGTTCTGTTATAACTACTAGGCACTAAATAAGTTAACTTATAAGGACCGCTATCTATTACCCTTGATCTAAGAGATACTTAACTAGATTAGAAAAGCAAAGTAGTTTATAAAAATAGATGTTATTACTATGTTTCATAAGATACGAATTAAGGAAGAAGACGAGTAGAAAACGGCTTTCCGGACACGCTTTGAGCTTTTTAAATAGCTTGTTACCTCTTTTAGGCTTGTAAATGCTCCTAGCACTTTCTAGTAGTATATTAATCATATGCTTTAAGAGTTCTTAGACGACTTTGTCTTAGTATATGTCGACGATGTCTTAGTCTTTATAGACGGCACCTATAACCAGTACCGCGAGTATGTCTGTAAAGTAATATAAAGGCTTTAAGATACTAGGCTATAGCTTAATATTAATAAGTACGAATTTGAAGTATAGTCTATAAAGTACCTTAGGTTTATTATAGAAGTAGAGAAAGGTTTATAAATAGACCTAGCTAAAATATAAGCTATTATAGATTAGAAAGCACTAATAACGGTAAAAGGCGTTCTTAGCTTCCTAGGATTTGCGAATTTCTATCGATGGTTTATTAGAGACTTTTTACAGATTATAGCCCCTTTTTACAGACTTGTTAAAAAGGATATATCCTTCTAATAGAGAGACGAAGCGAATAGAGCCTTTGAACAGTTAAAGCAGGCCTTTATAGAGGCCCTAGTACTGGCTTAGTTTAACCTAGATTATAAGACAGTCCTAGAGACAGACTCCTCTAGATATTGCTTAGGAGGCGTGCTCTCTTAAGTAAAGAATAGCGTCTTACGGCCTATAGCCTTCTTCTTAAAGAAACACGTACCTACTGAATATAATTACCTAATATATAATAAAGAGTTATTAGCTATTATTCGTTATCTTAAGGAATAGGAAGCAGAGTTAAAAAGTATTAGATAGTTTATAGTACTTACGGATTATAAGAATCTTAAGTACTTTATAATAGTCTATAAACTGTTCGAAAGACAAATGCGGTAGTAGTTAATACTTAGCAAGTTTAACCTAATTATCTAATACTGCTTAGGCAAAGAGGGAGGACTACTAGATATATTAATAAGGAGGGACTAGGACCTCCTAGAGGAGGGAGATAAACGCCTTAATTATAGGATAGTATAACTGATTCTAGATAGAATAATTTAAGGAAATACTATACAGCTAGTACTAGTGTTAGTAAACAGGAGGAATTAAGTAAGCGACGTAGTAACGTAGTAAGCGTCTATAGACCAACTATGGAACCTCTAAGAAGAGGGAAAGGTATAGGACAAGGACTTTAGGCGTCTTATAGACACTGTCTACTAAGGAGATAGGGTGTTTCTAGTAGACCTCGCTTCTCTAGTTAAAGTCTCTGTCTCTAACTGCTTAGTTGATAAGAATAGTGATTTACAGTTTAGGAGTAGACTATAGGTCCTCGACTATAAGCTGCTACGGACTATAATTATATAGGAACTCTATAATTCTACACTTACGGGCTATCCTAGCAAGAACGGGACAATTGCAATAGTCTTAAGAGAGTTCTTCTAGCTAAACCTATAGACTATAGTTAAGTAGTTTGTCTATAACTGTGGAGTTTATAGACGTACTAAGGTCTAGAGGGATCGTAAACAAGGCCTGCTTCGTCTATTACCAATTCCTAAGCAGTAATAGCAGGAGATCTCTATCGACTTTATTAGACTACTACCTATAAGTAAAGGCTCTGATATAATAGCAGTGTTCACGGACCGTTTAGGTAAAGGGGTGCTCCTTATAGCCTGTAACTCGACTATATTATCAGAGGAATTTGCTCGCTTATTTATTACTATATACTATAGCTTATATAGACTACTAAGAGTAATAGTGTCTAATAGAGGCTCGTAATTCATTAGACAAGCATAGAAGACGCTTTGTAACTTCTTACGGATTAAACGACGGATCTCTATAGCCTTCTATCTACAAACTGACGGGTTAACAGAACGGGCAAATGCTGAAGTCGAGACGCTTCTATAGCAGTGGATTAATATAGCTTAGGACGACTAGGCCGACTGGCTGCCAGTAGTATAGCTAGCTTTTAACGGACGGGATTTAACATCAACGGGTGTAAGCCTCTTCTAACTTAGCCACGGTTATCTGTTACAGACTATCGACCCCTTGACAGACGTTGTAGCACCTATAAACATAAAAACACTAATTTAAAAGAGCGAAGCAATAGTAGCAAAGATTAAGGCTATTGTAGAATAGGCATAATCATTAATAGTAAGGGTATAATAAGACTAGGAGACTTAAGTAAATCGTTTACAGAATACCGCTCCTACGTATAAGGTTGGAGACAAGGTTTACTTAAGCTTATAGAATATACAGATAGATAGGGCTAGTAAGAAACTAGACGCTCGATCCGCTAAGTTCATAGTTATCGAGGTTATTAGCCCGTCTATATATAGGCTAGACACCTCGCCTAGTATCTATAATGTCTTTAATATAGACTTATTAAGGCTAGTAGCTACAGACCTGCTGCCTAGTTAAATTACAGACGATAATCAACTACCTATAATATTAGTAGACGATACTATAGAATAGTAAGTTAAAAGAATACTAGGTTAACAGTAAAAGAAGCTCTTAGGGAAAGGCTCTTATACTCGACTCGAGTATAAGGTTAAATAGACAGGATACGCAAACCTAACATAGGAACCTGCTACTGAGTTAGAGGACATAGTAGCCCTATACACCTACCTTTAAGAGTAGGAAGGAGGGTAATATCAAGGGTTACACCCGTGGAGTAAGTCTTAGAGTACTCCAGCGACGTATTTACGTGGCCTCGCTTAGCAACGCATAGACGTGACAGAACCTTCGAGAGTACTCTTGGCAGAACCCTCTAGAATAAGCTAACTGAGTATATAAGTTAGTAAGGACTCTAGCTTAGAAAGGACAATCGAATCTTCTTATACATAGACAGCCTCTATAGTTCAATTCATCAGCACTTGCTACAAGCCCTGACACGAGGGATCCGTTTATAAGAAGAGAGGCTGTTATAGACGGAGAAGAAGAGTTGTAATTATACTATTATAAGTATAAGATCTTCTAGCTATTACGAGTATAGAATCTAGTCGATATTATAATCCTTTATAGAGAGTAAAAAGAGTTAAGCTTTAAATAATATTATAATCTATATCTAAAGGCAAAGGTATAAGAGTATATATATATATATTCGAGAATTTAAAGCTACAGTTCTAAGAACGAGAGAATACGGAATATATACTCTACGAAAAAGAGGTATTCCTACTAACTATAAAGAGCCTTTAATCTCGTTACAAATCCGTCCAAGCGTTGCGGCTCTGACGGTCACGTGTAGGACCGAGAATCACGTGTTACGGACCAGCGCCGTAATAAGCTAGGTAGTAGCGGATAAGCGTCCTTAACTATAGCGTAATTTACTTCTTAGTAATTAATATATACTCTTCTATCTAGGTCGTCTTTCTTCTTAATAATAAGTATATTTAAGGTAATTAGTAATTTAGATTTTCTAATATATCCCTTCTTAATACCTTCCTTTATATAACTTTCTATTCTCTATAGGCTTTTCTAGTTATATAACCGAAGCTTCTACTTTAAAAGGTAATAACTCTCTTTTAATTTAATCTTATAATCTTATAAGTAATATTCTAGCAAGGCTTATAAGTCTTCTAGGTTTTTAAACAAAGCCTTAAATTCTCTATACTATATAGGTATTTCGTTATTAGCTATCTTACTAACCTGTAGAAGACCCTGGGCAAGGTGTTCTAGCGTGTTAGAAGAGGTAGCGCTAACCTTGTTCTAGTCTTAAAGTTATAAATATAAACTTATATATTTATATTAGCTAAACGTTACTATTCTAGCCTTTTAATCAATATCTAGATTATGTTCTTAAATCTATAGTATACTAAGTATTACTTCCTTACTTTCTATCTTAATAATATCGAATTATATATCTAAGTAGTGTCTTTTAATATTAGTTTCTATTAGAATAGTTTACTAATTAATAATCCTATTTTAGTATATAACATCTGTTCTATTAACTACTCCTAGTTAGTATAGTTTTATTTCCTTAATTAGAACGTTTAGCTTTCTTAAAGCTATTAGAGAAATAAAGTTGTTTATTACTCCTAAGTTAATTATAACTTATAACTTTTTCTCTCTTATTTCTATAGTTACTACTAACTATTTCTCTTCTAACATAGTATATATCTCTAGTTTTATATAATAAACTCTAAATATATAGTCTCTTATATTCTTTTCTCTAACTGCTTTTATTCTAGACTAAGGAAAAAATACTACTCTATCTTTATTAGACAAAGCTACTTTATATATCTAATAATATTTTACTATTCTATTAGGTAAAGTTCTTTTAAACTATTTTTCTAATATCTAATTAGTAGTAGTACTTAGTATATATCTAATCTAATATACGGTTATTTCTTATACTATCTCTAGAAACTATAATTCTTTTATAAATAGGAAATAATATTCTTCTAAGTCTAATTCTATCTATTTAGCTATGTCGAATTCCTATCGTTCCTAGAAAAGTATATTAAATAGTTTAAGTAAACTATACTTTCTAAATATTATTCTATTATTTTTAATTAATATAACTATAATATAATAATCGAATTCCTCTAGTATATACTTCTTAGGTACTGTTCTAAGAAAAGCTATCTTAATCTATCTTTAGAATCTAGTTAAGACTTACTATAACTATAAGCTAGTTTCCTTTTAAACGTTGTAGACTCTTTATACGTCTCTTACTTTAGGATAACTAGGTCTTTTAGCTTATTATTAACTATACTTAAGTTCTTTTCCTTTAATAGTTTCTCTACTAGTAATTAAGCTAACTAAAGTTATTGTTTTATAGTCTTCTCTTTTAATAGTATATATTATTAAGAGAGTTAGATTAACTCTCTAAGTTAAATAAGAGCTTTAGAAGTCTGGTTTCTAGTTATCTATATATACCTAGCGATTTCCTTATTTAAATGTTCTAGTAAACGCTTAGGTTTCTTCTATACTAGGACCTATATCTCGAACTTCTTCTTCTAAACCAGATAATAAGTCTAAAGACTCTAAAGAACTAGTTAAGAGTAGTGATTTATATTCCTCTTAAATAGGCGACGTATTTTCTACTTCAGATTATAAATATACAGCGCTCGCTACTATGTCTAAAGTATCTATTATATTATAATATTTCTTAAGAAGTAGATTTCTATTATTATTAGTATCTTAAATACTCTCTTTCTTACCTTCTTCGACTTATGTCTTATATCTCCTAGCTTTAAGTTCTAAATCTATAAGTTTAATTTTATTAAGTAAAGCTACTTCTTTTTAGACTATAGTATTAGCTTACTTCTTCTCTTTTATATTCTTTTTCTTATTATACTTGTTTACTCTATAGCTAGGTAGACTATATAAGTAATATAAATTCTACTTATATTAGCGATTTCTTTCTTTCTAAGACAGTCCTTCTTTCTAGGAGTTCTCTTTCTTAGATTCCTTCTCTAGAACCTAAGATTTCTAAGTAGTATCGATTTCTATAAGATCTTTATAATCTTTTTATCTACTCTTTCTATATTAATAGCTATAACTTCCTTTCTTTTCTAGATTCCTTTTATAGATATAGTTATTAATTTTAATTATATTATTTATTAATTTATTTAGTATATCTAGAAAATCCTCTTAGATAAGTTTATCTTTAACGTTATTCTTAAGTCTATAATAGAATTGTTTATATAATACCTTATTATTCTATCTTATTTATATAGAGTATTATTAAAATTATAAGGTATATTTAGTAGCTAAACCCTTTTACTTAAGTGTATATAAAGCTCTAACTGCCTTTTTCTTTATATTAATATCTTTAAAAGCTTAGTTAATTCTATTTTTAAACCTTTAAATATTCTTAAATAAATCTCTTATCTTCTTAGATATCTAAAAAGAGACTTTTCTCTTAGTTGTTTTATTTATCTAGTAGTCTTCTAAATATAGTTCTAACTAGTTATAAGCTGCCTCTTCAAGATAAGTAGATAACTATATAACCTAGTTAGTTTTATTTTTAAACTAAGTATAATAAAAGTTTAAGTAGAGAGAAGTGTAACGAAACTCAAACGAACTAAACAAAGATAGCTAAGTCTCGAAGGTTGGTATACAGGTAAGAAGTACAAACGCGATCAATTGTTCACTTGGAAGTGAACTCGTTACTTGTATCAAAGATGTCAAACAAGATGATAAGATTGATAACTAAAGTTGAGCACGAAGCTCCTATCTAATGGCAGACGTGCCAGTCCTATATAGAACCTTCGTTCCCAAGTACGTCGCTCACATCGCTCGCGTCGCTCGCGTCGCTCGCGATCAAAGCGATCAGAGCGATGTAGGCGATCACGTCACATGACCCCACGTGACTTCCAACATTACCACAACAGTGAGATCCTGAAATCCTAAATGTCCTTCGCATTACTGATTTCCTCCTGTGTTACTTTCCTTTCCCGGATGTTATGCCTTGTCCTGTTAGAGCGCCGTCTGGACTACTTACCACGTATACCGTGATTCGTAATAAGAAGCTTTTATTAAAAACTTAGCTAGTTTCTTAAGTAAGCTATTAAACAGCTTTGGAATTAGAAGTTTCACTTTCTTATAGAGAGTAGTAACTAGCGTAACTAGAGAGGCCGTAGCTAGCTTTAGCGGGGTGGTTTTTAGAGTAGAAGAGGTTGCCGACATAGTAGCGATCTTACTTCTAAGTAGGTGCTTAAAGTATAACAAAACTTAAATAAACTAAATAAAGATAACTAAGTCTTAAAAGTTAGTATATAGATAAGAAGTATAGATATACTAGGTTATTTACTTAGAAGTAAACTCGTTACTTATATTAAAGATATTAAATAAGATAATAAGATTAATAACTAAAGTTAAGTACGAAGCTTCTATCTAATAGTAGACGTACTAGTCTTATATAGAACCTTCGTTTATATTAGAGTCCTACTTAGTAGAAGTCCCGAAGATAGAGTCTAACTCTATTTCTAGAGCTTCTTAAAACTAGACTCTATTACCTAACTGCTCCTAACCGAGTCACGTGATATAACTGTAATAAGATCCTAGGATTATATGTCCTACTATATTCAATCCTTTCCAGGGTTACAATAGTACTCGTCCTGTCAGGGCGTCGCCTGGACTTCACTTCGTCACGTGCTAACACGTGATTCGTGACATAAGGACTCTGGCTTGGAAAGGACAATCGAATCTTCTTATACATAGACAGCCTCTATAGTTCAATTCATCAGCACTTGCTATAAGCTCTGACAGCTTCTCTTCTTATACTTGATATTAAGAGCGCTTTTAATATAGTACTCCTAGGCCGGCTTATTAGAAGGCTTCGGAAGTAAGAGTAGCTGTATAGCTTTATAGCATAGGTTACTTCTTTCTTATCTAATAGATCAGTTAAAGTAAAGCTAGATAGGGAGATAGAGGTATCTACCCCTCTTTAATATAGGCTTTCTTAAGGCTCGCCTATCTTACTAATTCTCTTTATACTCTATATCTAGCTACTCTTTACCCTAGGAGTAGGCTCTCTCCCGACACGGTAGAGGTTCGGCTACCCTGACGATATTAGATTACTTACTTCTAAGCTCTCTAGGACAGGGAATACTATAGTTCTTATAAAACAGGTGGCTAGTATACTAGCTTAGGGAACAGAAGAGAGTATTACCTTTAATACTGAAAAGTTAGAACTTATCTACTTCTCTTATAAGAGAAAGCAAAAGAGGAGGGGTATCCGCCCTCCTCCTTCTATTATAGTAGTAGGAAAGACAATAGAGCCTACGTAAGAGCTACGCTAGCTTAGTATCTTCTTTGACTCTTATCTCACCTTTTATAGCCACGTTAGAAGGATAGCTAGCAAGGCTACACTAGTAGCTAGTACCTTAAAAGGGATAACAAACATAGTAAGAGGCTTACTCTCTTATCTACTTAAATAAGCTACTACTGCTTGAATTCTGTCGATCGCCTACTTCGGAAGCGAGACCTGGTTCCCCGGGCGTACTAGAACCAGAGGTCACTAGGTAGGGGGCATAAATAACCGAATTAGCTGTTATCTAACTCTACTAGATAGAGTAGTAGCTAAGTATACTAGGATTATCCTCCTAGTATATAAAACCACTCCTACCTTAGTACTTCTTATAGAATCTAGCCTTCTAGCCTCGAAAATTACTCTTATAGTTAGAAGCAAAGCACTTAAAGCTAGGACTCGACGACTCGACCCGACTTACCTACTAAAACGATATATAAATAACTCTTACTCTAGAGCTAGGCTTATATACCGTGCTCGCGTAGCTCTCCCCCTCTCTAAAGAGATTAACCCTCTTTAAGACCCTCTATAGAATAGAGGCTTTGACCGGCAAGCCTGCCTTCTAGAAGTAGAAGGGCCTAACTCTAGAGAGACGAAGGAATCCTACAAAGCTAAATTCCTTAAATTCCTCGCTACTATCTCTGCTACAGACCTAGTTGTCTTTATAGACAGCTCTCGGTTAGAGAGAACCGGTGAAGGCGTCTGTCTAACAAGAGAAGGAGTTATCCTTAATACTAAGGTCTTCTCCTTTAGTAAGGCACTAGAGATATACGACGCAGAGGCTAGAGCAGCTCTATATAGTCTTAAATTAGCCCTAGCTTCCTCTTTCTAGTTACCGGCTAGGAAGTGCTAGATCTGTCTTAATAACCTCGAAGCTATACTATAACTAACCTACCGGTCCTATAGCACTTCGTAAGAGACTTTTAATAGAGTTAACAAGTTAGCTCTACTATACCCTAGGAAAGTCTAAACTATATAGTGTCCTAGCTATATAGATATCTAAGGTAATAAGATAGCAGATAAAGCTATAGAGAGAGGCGCTCGGCTACTCCCTTTAAACTCTCTTCTCTTACTCTACACTGCTACGCTTCAGAGAGAGGTTAAAGAGACAGGGATACAGCTTACAAAGAAGCTATAGAAAGCTACACTTCCTAAGCTATATAAGAATCTAGGGCTCGATAGCTGGTCCTTAAAACCTCGGTTACTTCGCTTACTAAGAGAGGTCCTAGCTCGCTTAATTACTACTCGCTCCGGCTATAGAGACTTTACTACGTATCACTTACGCTTCTTCTACCTTAATACGCTGCTCTCCTTAGAGGAGTGTAAGTGTAGAAAGGAGAAGACTTAATTTCACCTGCTCTTTTGTAGGCTTATAAACAAAGCAGCTCCTAGGCTACTTATAGAGGCTAAGAGGAATCCTTAAATACTCTTTAGCCTATACTATAAGGAGCTATTTCACAAGGTCTACTATAAGACGAAGTTTTATACTAAGATCTGTCCCTCTAGATAGAGAAATCTTTCTCTCCTTTACCTTATATCTCTCTCTACTCTCTACTCTCTATTATTATATACTGTTTTCTTATTCTAATCTAGAACAAGGGCTGCTCCGGAAGTGGGGCTTCTCTTTAAACTGTCTCTTATAAATTAGCGTTCTTTCATTTACACCCTCTATAGCCTAGAGCACCCCCCTAGCGTCATTTGCCTAAAACTGGGACTCTTTTAGGACCTAGCCCACGCGAGCTAGACTCCGCCTGACGTTAAATAGAAATAAATAAATAAATAAATATCTAGCTTATTAGAATCCGAAGAGTAATAAGTTTTATCTATTGTTGTAGTTGATTTATTATATTTTAAAGTAGTAGAAGTCGATAAAAGTGCGCAGCTCGGTGATGTACGCAGCTCGGTGATGGATCACGTTATAGTATTTATAAATTATTTTTAGTTTATTAAGATAACTCTGTTTTTTGTTTTTTGTTTTGTATTTGTATTAGCCAACTTTTTGCTAATGTTCTCCGTATTAATTCTCACAAATTAAATTACGGAAATTTCTCTCATTTCACGCATTTCATACATTTCATTCATTCATTTCATCTGCTACTCCGCAGACTATTTAACTTTCGCAAACTCGATTTTTTGACTCCCATTTCCCCCAATCTTACTCCCAAATCACGAAGATCCAGCAGCAGAAGCAACAGCCGAACCCTTGATAATCCCCTCAAGATGCGCACGCTCCCCACTCTCCTCAACCATCCCCCGGAAAGCGCCCCCCTCAACAGCCATCAAATCCCTTGGTTTCCCAAACTCAACAACCTTTCCCTCCCCCAGCACGAGAATCTTGTCGAAATCAACAATGGTACTAAGCCGATGCGCAATAACAACCAACGTACTCCCCCCAAACTCCTCCCGAATACTGCGTTGAATGAGCGAATCGGTATCCATATCCACCGCACTAGTCGCCTCATCCAGCACCATGATTTTCGGTCTCGCAACGATGGCTCGTGCCAAACACAACAACTGTCGCTGGCCTTGGGAGAGGTTGAGTCCGCCTTCTGTGATGGTGGAATTCAAAGAGCTGAAAGGGTTGGTATTTTCATTCTTGGCCATCGGAGGAATCTGGGAAGAGACCGTGACGTATGTAGAATCAGGCGAAGGCGAAGATCCAGCAGGCACAGGAGTTCTCTGACTAACCCGACTAGCCGCCGTAACATACGCAGAACTCGGACTCGAACTAGGCGTCGAGATACGAGAACGAGGTCCAGATGCGGAGCCAGCGAGAGAAGTAGAGCTAGATGAAGAAGCAGAGATGAGATGGACACGCGCGAGTGCGTCGTACAATTCCTCGTCAGTACGTTCATCAAACGCGTCAAGATTAGAGCGAACAGTTCCAGAGAAAAGAACAGGATCTTGTGGAATAATAGCCAATCTCGAACGTAAAGCCTGGAGTTTAATCTTCGAAATGTCGAGACCGTCGATGTGGATGGAGCCCCTACGAGCTTCGAGGAATCGGAAGATGGCGAGTGTGAGAGAGGATTTACCTGCACCGGTACGACCTACGACGCCGATCCGTTCATTCCGTTCAACACGGAAGGAGATACCATTTAGAACAGCGTCAAGTTCTGGGGCGTATGCGACGACGAGGTCATTAACTTCGAGGACTCCTTCTGCGGGCCAATGAGCGGGTGGATCGATGCCTGCTTGTGATTCGGTTTGGAGGTTGGTGTATTCGATAATTCGTTCCGCCGCATTCATATCCAGCTCCACATTAGTGTAATGTCGAATAGTCCAGATAACAACCTGTCCAAACTGCAAGGCAAAGCTTAATGCAAAACCCGCAAGACTAGCATCAATCCGCTTCATCAGAAGAATAAGGACACAGACGAAACTAGAGAAGAGTCCCCCAATGACCGACATGCGCCATCCCATCCAGCGATTGAAAGCCCAGAGGTGCCAGAAGGAGGAAGAATGATCGTCAATCTTCTTGAACATTCGCTCGATGTAGACACCCGACTTGTCAAAGGCCCGAATGGTGCCAACACCCGTGAGTGCACTGCCGAATTGTTCAAAGACTGGCGATTTGGCGTTGGATTCGAGGCGTTTGACTTCTCGTGCTCCGGGCATGAAGAGGCGGGCAATGTAGATGCATATCGACATGAGGGTTACCGACATGGCAATCACCCATGGGGAAACGAAGGCACTATTGTACGTTAGTAAGGGAAGGGTATAGGGAAAGATGTATTGAATTGACTTACCCAGCAGCCATGATTCCAGTCAGAGTAAAGAAATTGTTGCCACAGAACGACATATCCAGCGCAAGGCGAGAGTCCACAATAGCGAAATCTGCCGTGAAGCGATTCAAGATTCTGCCCAACGGAACCGTGTCCATCCATCTCAATGGTGTTCTCAAAATTGTAAAACTCAACTTGTCAAACAGCTGTCGAGATGCACGTATAGATCCTGAGAATACCCACCAATACCTAAAGGTGCCGACGATAGCGTTTGCAACGGAAAAAGCGATGTAAATCCCCAAGTAAAATACGAGACCATGAGCATGTTGTTCCGAGTTCGTGGCTACATTGTTCGTAGACTGAGGCGCAAGGTCGTGGACGTGGAATGAATAAGTAAAGGTATGTGTTAGGCTAGTATGCTGGTTATCCTGAGTCCAGAGACGAAGCCACCATGAACGACCTGCGTTGCTAGTATTAGTAAAGGTTCATGTGCTTAGGAAGTTGAGCTTACCTGTGAGGATAACTTGAAGACCAGCAAAAGCAAGAAGAGCCAAACTCCAGAAGGGTAGGCCACCGCTAGACTTGAAATAGGACATATAAACAGCCGTCTTCACTCTTCCCTTTTCACGCTTTTCATCTTCGACGAACTTCTTTGGTGTTGGAATCTTGGAGTCGACCTTCTTCAATGGTTCGTTGTTTTCGACATCCGAAGATTGTTCCGAGTTGACAGCTGTCTCTTCTTGGTCCTCCTGTATCTCCTGGGCAGTTTCCTCATGACTGATGATCTTTTGTAGCGTTCCATCCTCTTCCAATTCCTGCACCAGACCGCAATTTTCTACCGTTCCATCTCCGAGTTCGACAATATATTTGGTTTTCGATTTGACAAGTGCGACGTGATGAGTGACCAAGATCCGAGTTCTTCCAATGCCCAGTTCTCCCGTGAGACCTTTCTCAAAGATATATCGACCCACGTGTGCATCTACTGCACTAAATATATCGTCCAAGATCAATATACCAGCTCTCGAATATAAAGCACGAGCAAATGTGACTCTCCATCTTTGTCCGCCACTCAAATTTATACCATTAGCTCCGATTTCCGTGTGTTCACCATCTGAAAGCATTACCAAATCCTTCTTCAAAGCGCAAACCTCGATAACTTTCTGATAACGAGATTCGTCGTTGGGCAGACCAAATATGATATTATCTTTAATGCTGGCGTTTTCAATCCAAGGGATTTGAGCAACAAAAGCGACGGCCGAAGGTATGATCCAATTATCCTTCGTAGCAAGATGGTCATGTTTTTCATGAGTAGGGGGTGGTCGTGGAATCGTTACCTTCCCAGACAATACATCGACTTCACCAAGGATAGAGGCCAGCAACAAACTCTTTCCGGTTCCCGTCTTGCCACTGATCACACTAAGTTCCTTTTCAGGGAAGGATATATCGATATTTCGGAGGACGTAACGTTCATCCCCATCTTCCTTTTCTTCGTCCGAAGGCCATGCGATAGAAACATCCTCGAATGCAATATTTGGTCCATCATTGGTGTTCTCGGAGATCTCGGGGGCATTCAAATACCTTTCGATTCGCTTGATGGAAATCCAAGCATCAATCAAATCGGTCGTAAGTTCTGGCATGACACCAAGGGTAACCTCGAGACTGCCGAAAACACCAAGGGAAGTAAAAGCAATGGAAGGTGTGAGATCTCCATATAGCCAGGAATACATTGCGAGGGAAGTCACAGCAAGAGCGATGGGACTTGTGATCCAGCAGCTATGGAATGTTAAATTGGCTTCCAACATGACTAGAGGAAATACTTACAAGAGTAGGACAACGTCTGAACTCATCACACTCCACTGTTCAGCCAATTCCTTGTTTCTTACTTTACCTATCTTCCCGTGCCAGTTGGTTTCCAGGGCAGAAAACTTGATTTGTCGAATACCTGGGAACGATTAGATTTTGAATAGCCACAATTACATCGCTCACCTACCTTGCAAAGCCTCGGTGACAACCCCCATTTTCGTATCTCGGACTTTCATCAGTCTATCTTGTGCAGCAGAATATCTCTTGCTAAAGTATATGTTCAGGGGAAGAATGACAGTCATGGCCGCGAATCCGGAGAGCAAAGGTACCCAGCCAACGATTTTCACCAAGAATGTGAATGAGATGACGAGCCTGAAAACACTTCCTGGGAAGTAATTGTTGAAAGAACAAAAATCGGCAACACGTTTTGCATCAACACCAATTAAATTGACTGTATTTTGTTTGCCCTTTGGGTCGTTGTCCTCCTCCTTGTCCTCTTCGTCCTTCAGCGAACTTGCAGTTTTCGATGCTTCAGAGGGGGGTTTTCTGTCGGTTTTTGAAGCTCCTTTGACGTCTTTTCTTCGCATGGCCTTTTGAAAGATGAGACTTGCAAGTTGAGATCGGATAGGAATGGCAATTTCAGACCAACAAATCCAGTACAGCCATGCCTGTACCAAGGGAAAATGTCAGCGCAGTGCTTCGAAAAAGGTTATGAACATTTGCAGGGCGGTTGGAGAAAGATCCATCAACTGAATGATAAAAAAGGAAATGCCCCCCGAAACTTGACGTACCTCAATCCACGATGCCGCAATAGTAGTGACGGTGAGTGTAACAACCCATAGCCACGCATCTGAACCAACAGCTTGGCCTGGAATTCTCTTCTCTAGAATCTGCAAGATATGAAAAGTGATGAATTGTGGTGCAAAGATTCCAAAAGCTTGTATAAGTGTCAACCCCCATTGTCGGATGAATTTTGTCTTATGAGCGAGAAAGATCTCAATCCAAAGTGGTTTCTTATGAGTTTTCCGTCCCCAGGCATCGCTCAAATCCTTTGCACGTGTGTAATGGTCCATTGCGGGCAGATCATTCTGATTGAGTCGATTCTTGTCTCTCGCCAGTTTAAGCAATCCACCAACCCACGAAAATGTGTAACGTCCCAGAGCGGATGTAGTGAGCATTCCATCAACAGGATGGCCATTGTGGAACACAGCCGGTCGTCGAGGGATACATACGCTTGCAGATCCAGCGAATACTACCAAGAAAAGCTCCGCAATTCGGAGTCCCACGATTGGCGACGAGGTACTCAATCTCGGACTTTGAGCAAGCAGTTGATCTTGGAAGAGCAGTATGGCAAAAAGGAGGAAACATGATAATGCTGCGAAGACACCGAGACGATATGACTGGAGGGTATTTCGAGTCGTCGAGATAGAAACCGTTTGAACGACAATGAAAGCCTGCTAAGAATTAGTGCCTGTTGGTAGAGAAAATACCGATGTATGTACGTACCCATTGCGCAACATTGAGCCAATTCTCCAAGAACATGACCTTGTGAGGATCAAGGGTACCAAGGATAGCCAAAGAAATTGAAATGAGGAAGCCAAGAAGCGTGAGGATGGCAATGGCTATCTTTGGGATTGTGGCAGTATATTTTGCAACCGATTCATCTGTTGCGACGCCATCTTGATCTTGATAGCTCTTTTCCTTGCGCTTGACTGTTTGAAGATGGCAGGTCAGACCAAAGATCGAAGGTAGAGTGAGGAGCGCAGTCAAGACTATGCCCACGCCCCCCGCAGCAAATGATCTTGAATCAGGATGCCGCATCTCAATTAACATTGTCCGATCTAGTTGGATTGAGGATGTTGCATGATCGGTTGTCGTGAAAAAATTGGACGTGAGATAGGTTGACGACAGGACCAGCGGCGATGGTGTTGACTGAGAGACGACTCCTGTCTAGTCACGTCTTTTTTGTATGAGTAACAACCCCACACGTCAACAGAAATGGATTGAGAGCAGCGAAGGAGGACAGCTCTGAGTCAACCGGCGTAGCGGCAAAGCTTCTTTTCTTCTTGTAGCAACACCAATTTTTCCTGCGTGATTGCCTGGTAATTGACTGTGAAGGGAACGGCGAAGTGTAAAAGGTGGGGGGATCGTATTTCGTGATGTGGAGTCTGCAGCAGTTTGGCGTTCAAGATTGATTCCAATATGCAGATATGCAGAGGTGGAGGGGGAGGGGGAGGGGCAGAGCAAAGAACCACACCCACACTAGGCAACAAAGAGAAGGTCGCAGGAGACGTGCGAATGGTTTGAAGGTAAGGACGTGGATGTGTTGGTGACAAAAGTGGGAATCTTTCTACTTGACCCGTCAAGGTAGTCTGGAGAAGACTTGGGAGGCACTTGTTGGGAGCGAATCGGAAGACAATCGGAGGCTATGCGGCGCATGCAAGTGATGGGGGAGTGAAAGATGAAAGATATAAAAAAGCGAAGATCAATACCTTCAAGTGAATCTCAAGGACATGGACTTTTACTTGCACTTGGGAGTGCGATTCGACTTGCCCGTGGATCTGGTCTACACTTGTAAGCTCGCCTCTTACATTCCTGAAAATGTGCGTCTTTTTTTCCTCACCGAGGACCTGCGAAGAGATAATTGGGAAGAATGATATGAAAAGAATACTCATCTCACTTATTGCTCGTCTCTTCCCCGTTCTCACCTGATTCACTTTGCTCGTTCCTAGGGTGGGTAACACAACATGCAGCTTCTGCATTCGCATCGCTGCCGGATCTCTTGATCAGATTTGATAAGGTGCGGCGGCTGCTTCACTTCAATCCATGCTTTTCCCCTTTTCCAATGCTCTGCGGAGGAATATCGTCATGTTGATTGACCTCCATCCAGCGGTGAAGAGGTGGGATGAGTAATGTGAACTTGACCAGAATGGCCACGAGTGGAGTGGTGGAAGCGGGAGGGGGGCGTGAGATGCAGCTTACTTCCGTCTACTGGGAGCATCGGAGATGAAGGGAGGAGAGCCATTGGTGCTGGTGGAGAAGCAGCAGGTGCAATGGGATGTAGAGGTCAGAGCAACGAGTTGGCAACGAGTTGGCAACGAGTTGGATAGATGGATGGCAATGGTGATACAAAGTTCGAGGTTGGTAGAAAGAGAAAGAGAAGTGAGGATGTCGAAGGGACGTCTGTTGTAAAACATGAGGCGCACGATCCGTTGTGGCTGGCGAAACCACGTGCTGAAAGGAATCAATCATGTGACTACCCTCCTCGAAGGCTACTCCCGCGTATCTGATCCCACGGCGCTTGAAAACAACCGATTTGATAAAGTGGAGATTTGATTAGTTTGATAGGATTCTATGTCTCGGTATGCAAAACTCTCTTGGCTATAAGGTGTATTTCATGCTCCATGTTGCACGTAGTGGAGTAAAAGTCTGCAGATGACCAAACACAGAATTGTTCTGAACCGAGTTCAGTCCACTGTTGCAGACGAGTCAACATCTCATCTTTTCCGCTTCAGCTACTGCTACTGCTACTGCTACTGCTACTGCTACTGCTATCTGACACCAGCTCCAGACTCACATGTTAAAGAAGCCAGACTCACCTGTTAAAGACACCTGTTAAAGAAGTTTTCACCACCGTCAGACTCGTGGCGAGATGAAATGACGGTGAGCTGTATTGACCTAAGGTTAATCCTTTTCAGCCTTATGGAACGAGTCAAACGATGACTGTTAGTAACCTTAGGGGTAGAGCAGAGCAACTTCTGTTACATACTATATGAAAGATTGCATAGCAACAGCAACCAAGATCAAACTGCTCTTGAGCGTCGCAGTGAACAGATTACAATTGATAGACTGAAGTCGCATTTGAGAGACTTGGTCTTGCTCTTGCTCTTGCTCTTGCCCTTGCAGAGACCAGGAATAGCATCTTCTCATGTACGTCGCCGTGCCGTACCGGTGTTTGATCCGCTTAAAGCCCCTTCCTGCTACATTTAGACATTTAGACATTTAGACATTCCCAGTCTAACAAGAGGTCCCTTTCCCATTGGCACTCGCCGCTCGCTCTCGCCCGCCATGGCATTGCATTTAGAAGTCTAAAAGTGTTTGACGGGAGAAACGAGAAACGAAACGAGAAACATGGAAACATGCTAAGGATACTTTGATTGGTTGTCGCGTGGTCCTTTTCCTTCGTAAAAGTCTCGGTCTCGTAGAGTGGTTGCATATTGAAACTGCCCTTCCCTTCTCCTGCCACCGCCCCGAATTCCAACTGCGACAAAGGGATCATCTGAGAAGAGATCAGATTTTCGGAATCTACGTGGCATCCGAATTCTCGTCTTCTCGCCGTCCCTGCTTTCTTCTTCTTCTATTCATGCCAACCAGCGAAATTTCATTTGATACTATAGCATAACAACATCCCGCTTCGAGTTGATTTCGTGAGTGCATCGCATCGCGATCAAGTCGCGCTCCTCACAATCCCAAAGCCCAATCATCAGGCTGGCCGGCAACGTTAGCACCACTCCCCTGATCCCTGACCTACACTACACTACACTACACACACTGTACCTGCAACACCAAACCACAACCCAGAACCACAACCAGAACCAGAACCACAACCACAACCACCCATTTCCCTGTCCAGTCCAGAATTTCAACCGCTTCCCCTCCCACCGCAATCAATTCCATTTTGTCCCCCCACAAGATTGAAGCGTGTCTTCTGGACAGCACCCACCCCGCAGCAGCTGCTGATAAGACCGACAACTGCCCAGCAACCACCCAAAAATCCACCGCCAACATGAAGGCAGCTCCCATAATAGTCAACTGGCACGCCGAAAATGCCCCAATCTACTCGGCCGACTTCCAGCCTCATGGAAAAGGTCGATTGGCAACCGGTGGGGGAGATAATAATGTTCGAGTAGGTACAATTCACCCCGAGCGGCTACACCCAATGCTGACCAGAAAAAGCTATGGAGAATAGACGCCGAGGGAGAGGATCGAAAGGTCGAATATCTATGTACCATGGTCCGCCATACACAAGCTGTGAATGTTGTTCGATGGGCACCTCGAGGTACCTTCACCTCACCTTCCATTCTCGGAACAATTGCTAACCCTAAACCAGGAGATGTTCTGGCTTCTGCCGGTGATGATGGAAATGTAATCGTATGGGTTCTCGACTCCCAAACCTCCAAGACCAATTTCGGAGAAGATGGAATCGAAGACAAGGAGTCATGGCGGACGAGGCACATGTGCAGATCCACAGGGGCCGAAATCTATGACCTAGCCTGGTCTCCAGATGGTGTTTATTTCATTACTGGTAGCATGGACAATGTTGCTAGAATCTACAATGCGCAGACAGGTACGCTAAATTCATCCATTGTCGTGTCTAAAGCTAATAATGAGGCAGGCTCACTGATACGACAGATTGCAGAACATCAACACTACGTGCAAGGAGTTGCCTGGGATCCTCTGAACGAATACATCGCGACCCAATCCTCCGATCGATCAGTACATATCTACACCCTGCGAACAAAAGATGGAAGCTATGTTTTGGACAATCGAGATGAGATCCCCAAGAAGATTGGAAATAACATGAAGATGGATTTACCAGGGCGAAGAATATCCTCGAGCAGCCCTGCCCCACCAGATATGGGATTCCGATCTCAGATGTCTGCAATGTCGGCCGAAGCTCTAAATGCTGGATCTGGATCTCCGATTCCTTCGTGCCCCGGAACTCCTACATCTTTGGCTTTACCAATGAACCCTCCAAGCACAATCAGTCACAGCAGAAGGTCTTCATTTGGAGCGGCGTCACCAGCAATGTCAATGAGACGATCAGCTTCACCAGCACCCTCTCTTCCTCTACCTGCTATCATGCCAGCTTCACCAAGGCCATTCATGGGGCTTGGTATGCGGAATGCCAACATTTATGCCAACGACACACTGAAGTCCTTCTTTCGTCGATTGACTTTCACCCCGGATGGTAGTCTTCTTTTCACACCCGCCGGCCAATACCAGACTCAACACAGAGGTCTAGATGACAACGCAAAGGCGATGTATGAAGTTATCAATACTGTCTATATTTACACTCGTGGGGGAATCAATAAGCCTCCAATTGCACATCTACCAGGTCACAAGAAGCCTTCTGTGGTAGTAAAATGCTCACCAATTTTCTACACCACAAGAAAAGCTTCGCCTCCGACTAAACATATCACGATTGATACCTCTTCATCGGATGCCATGCCAGCACTCCCCGAACCGGCAGTTACCTCGAGATCGCCAGCTCCTTCCTCGATCATGGAGCCACCTCCGATTGTACCACAATCCAGTGATCCTGCAGGGCCAACATCATCTCCAAAACCAAAACCACTCGAGGTAGAAACAAATGCGTCAACACAGGGTCCTTCAATGGCCTTTACACTTCCATATCGGATGATCTACGCTGTTGCAACTGAAGACTCCGTCTTGATGTACGATACGCAACAACAAACACCCCTCTGTGTTGTTAGCAACTTGCATTGCGCGACCTTCACTGATCTAACTTGGTAAGCCAGTATCATACTAATCATCAAAAGATTTCAAGCTAACAAATTGCAGGTCAAACGATGGACAAACTTTGTTGATGACATCCTCAGATGGATTCTGCTCCACCCTCACATTCTCCCCCGGAGAGCTTGGCCAACCATATTCCGGCGATTTACCAACATCAAAACATACAATGTTGACTGGTACAGCGGTTTCCTCCTCCCAAAACACCCCAATGGCAACACCAACCGGTATCGCTCCGCCCTCACCCTTCCCAGTAGTCGGTCACCACCATCGTACCTCCTCCAACCTTTCCGTCGCTCCCTCTCCACCACCAGCATCTGTGAATCCAAATATCCGACCCTCATCACCCACCCGATCGAACTCTACTTCTTCGATAGCTACCATCTCTGCTGTTCCTCAACCTGCAGGATCGGTCATCAGCAATCCTCCTCTCGTCGGGGGGACAGTGTCTGGAATCACGGCTGGAAGCTTCATGTCGGGGATGCCCCCTATGACGACGCCTCCACAAACACCTAGAAGCACAGCGAGCTCGGTTAGTGGCATCAAGAGAGATCATAGCGAGAGTGAGAGAGAGGATCGGGATGGAGGGGATAAGAAGAAGAGGCGGATTGCGCCTACGCCCGTGAGTGGTGATGCGAACGGTTCGAGTTCGACCAGTGGAAATACTCCTTCGCAACCTTGAGGGGATTTGAGGGGTGGGGTTTGTACTTTTGCTTTGAATCTTTTGCTTTTATGAGATCTGGAAACACTTGGGAATTGGTGTTTTGTGGTGTTTGGGGAACGAAGGGATTTGATGTGTTCAATGCCATGATGGAAGCAGATATGTGTTTTAGCGGGGCGTTTTTTGATTGAGCTTCTATCTGCTTTTGAGGTATCTAACTGGTGTGATTCCCTTCCATGGTGGTTTTGAAGGTTGATTCGGAGCGAGTAAACTGGTGTATGGGATGGAGGGAGGAGGTTGGGGTTTGTGTACTCGTAGCTAGCGATGGATGAGCTTTTGAGAAATGAAGTTGGTTGTTGAGGAAGACTTGAAACCATTTCGATATGATGTTTTTTGATCATTTCTTGCTCTCCTTTTCCTCGCTCTCTGGTTGAATTGAAGCCGAGGTTGATGACTGTGTTTCGTTTACTTCATGTTGTGGTTGTGCCTCAATAAAGAATCCGCAATATTCTATTAGGAACAATGTAGAATGAATGAACTAACTTACTTTTCTTTTGGCCTGTTTGCGTTTTGAGTGCAAGCTCAATCAATCAATGCCTTTGGCAGCATCATCTTTAGCGCTCGCTCTTGGTGTTTTCGGCTTCTTTTCTCTCTCTGGGTATTAGGGTTAGTGTGAATGATGGTATGAATGATGTATGAAAGATGTATGTATGAAAGATGTATGAATGATGTATGAATGAAAGATGTCATATGTCTGATTTCAAACGCACCTTCCGTTCTTTCGCCACTACGAAGCAGCGTATTAACAAACTACTCAACTACTCGAGTACTACTCGAGTAGTCGTAAGTAGAGTAGAGTAGAGTATGAGTAGTAAGTTAGATAAGTAGAGTAGAGTAGCTACTCTTGACTACTCAAGTACTACTCGAGTAGTCTATAAATAGTAGTAATATATAAATATAAGCTAAGAAGAAGACACAATTTTAGTATTAAAAAGCCGTGAAAATCAGATAAGCATTTCTCGTTTCTTCTCTCTGTTCTCTTCTAAAGAGATATCACCTTAGAAAATTCTAATAACTATTTATAGAAAACTCTTACTGAGCTGTTCTAGTACTAAAAATATATACCGATTTTAGGCCCGACTCTCCTGAGCGTCGGTCCGACTCGGTCCGTACTACTCGAGTACTACTTGAGTAGTACTCGAGTAGAGTAGAGTAGTATATAAAATCCCTTGAGTAGAGGAGAGTAGCAGTCACTACTCTACTCTACTCTACTCTACTCTACTCATTTAATACGCTTCTACGAAGTGTACTTGAACTGACCATTTTTGTTCTGGTGAGCACACTTAGTCGACTGTTAGTTTAGAGAATGTGGTCACTCTTTGAAAATGAACAGACGTTATCTGTTCGTTGTGACGGTCTTGTCTTGAATAATAGAATGGACTTTGGGAAATTGTAAAGCCTCTTTTGAGCTGCCTGTGAACTTCTAAGATGGAGCTCGAACACTGAAGCTCTCTCTGCCTCTTCTACGCAAGCCTTTGTGATGGAATCTTCAGCTTCCACTCTTTTTCTTCTCCCAATGGGTTTTGTGACTTGAAAGTACGTTACTTGACTACTTCCTTCCATTCCGCAAATAATCATGTCTGTTCAAAACATCACCTTTCAAACGGTAAATAACAAGCGAGCGAGCGAGCCACGTAAAAGAGCGTTTTGCACCGCTCTTATAAGCTCATGTTCTACTACTCGTGTTATAAACCAGTTATTCACAGATAAAGCTTAGTTTGCTTCAAACCCTTCCTACGCGAGCCCCCCTTTTATCTTCATTGTTTTACGCGAGAGGAAAACATATCGAGAGAGCGAATAGAGTAAAAGGAAGTTCAGTAGAGTCCTCTTCCTGGGTGGGTATATCTTGCTTTTCTTACTTTTGCGCTACTCTCCATGTCCGCGGACGGCGGTAATTATACATATCCCTGGGGCAAAGTTAGATGTCTGGTAATGGTAGATCTATTTTGGCGAGACCTCTGGATATTATACTTATAAGACTGGCAGTGTGAACACAAAATACTCAGGTACTCGAGTAGTACTATGAGTAGTCTGAGTAGAGTAGAGTAGTTGCCACTACTCTAATCTACTCTACTCATTTCTCACACTGAAGACTAGACTCCGTTCTAAAAGCACCTGCTGTATGAAGCAAAATGTCAAGGATAGCCTAAAATCTCTAAAGCAATACTTGTCGTACTTCCCCTGAATCTCTAAGTCCCTTCTATCGTTGGCGATATAAATAAATCTCTTCCAGACTTCACCTCACCTTTCTTTCCAATCATAACGGATATAGAACAGACGAAATCACTCCCAAGCTTCTTTTAAAATTAGAGCAGAAACTCCCTTTGTTCCATATGATACTTTATAAAGCGCCGCTGTCATGGAGCTCTTTGGTCCACATAAGTCTCAGCTTTTTACTGGAAATTCATTCCGGTATTCACCTTCTTTTGCAATTGGAAATGTCTAGATGAACTACTGTCAGAAATATTCCTGCCATCGAAATCCTCGTTTAACTTCATTTCTTTTCTCAAACGCAGTCTGGTACTTCAACCCCTTGGCGCGAATTAAAATTGTCTTGCCTCATTCTTATACAACTGTAAAAGACATTAGTACCTCGACAACGAAAGGATCGTGTAATGCCATCCTGCTGATGTTATCTCGGCTTTCCGTTAGCAAGCGATTTATCATTTATATCTTCAAACAAAGATAACCATTACCTGAGAGAGCTTAGGAGAATGACTATACCCTATTTCAAATTCTCCCAAACCTCTCGGGTAATTATTTTGATTGTTCGTGGGGGTTTGAAGGTACCGAGTCTTGAAATTATGGAAGGATACGAGGCGAAAGAAGGATTGGAAAATATGCTAGAATGGCGTAAAGCGAAGCAGATCGTATGAGTATTATCTACCACTTCTCAAGAGAAAGTTACGTGAAGAGTTATATTACATTTCAAAACCCCAAAACCTTCAACCATATACCTCCCCACCACTCTCAAACCCCCAATATCTATTATCAATTTCTTGAACCACATCAAATTCCCTCACACTCACAGTAAATACTATACCTCCAGTTATAAGAGATTCGGCTTGAATTTTCTTTCCTATGATACTAAAAAGAACCAAAACACTCCCATCTCAAGCCGTCGCCCGAGACCTTGATCCTAGTAAATATCAAAAGAAATACAGATATCTACCACTCTCTCCCAAAGTAAACAAAACAAAAAATGCTCTCCCACAATTCCCCAAAAGGAAAGCGTAGGAAAAAAAAAGTAGCAGAAACTTGCACCGTCGAAAACATCCCAACCACTCTCATCCAAAAGGAACCCTTGTCCCCCGAAGAAACGCAAGAACCCAAGCACAACCCTTTTCCCTTTCACGTCCTCGCTTGCGCTTTGAGATACTATCTAGACAGCACATCAAAAAGGAACCTCCCAGCTGGAGTGGAAAGAAAAGATTGAGAAATAATTATTCGCAGCGACCGCTTGGAAGGGTGGGTATCCATACACCTCCAAAACCCCCCAAAACCGAAATGCACTGAAGGAGCGATTTCAACCTCACACTTCCCTGCTCTACTATCCATAAAGAAACTCAATCTCAACCCCGCAGCCCCTTGATTCTCCATTCAAAAACAGCCTTTCAAACACCCACAAGAGAAGACAACGAACCCCACCTCTTCTTCAGCGCGAAACATCTTCTCATTCCCCTCATTCCTCGCTCAATCTTGTTCCCAAAGAGATGGGGCCATAGGAGCCAAAAGACTATAAAAGAACAAACAATCTACGGTCGAAAATTCCTCTACGCTCGAATTCAAAATCCTCTTACCTACCCAATTCTTCAACACCAAACCAACCCCAAAGAGGCGAAGTCTAATCCGTTTCTTCAATCCAACTCCGGAGTATTAGCTAAAGACAACAGTAAACTCAAAAATCTCCCTCCCCGGTCGGCGAAGACATGTTGTGAATACTCGGGATGGACTGATGTGTTCCTCCGCTATGAAGTTCAGATGGATGGGGATTTTGCAATAAACCAACTAATCAAAACCATATAACCACCAACAAGACCCCTAATTTCACCTACTGTCCAACTTTTTATTTAAATTTTGCCAGTTGTAAAGGGGAAAAGTGGGTTGAAACAAAAGGATATATATGAGCGCGATTTGAAGATGTTCATCATGTGGAGGAAACCTAATTTTTATGTTGGTTTCCAGCGTATAGCAATGATCTTTGAACATGGTACCATTGAATAAATGAGGTCTGAGGCGATTTTTTGAGTCTGGTGTAACTCTAATGTCAATGAGCAGCATCCAGTGCTACACCACATCTCTAACCAAAAAATTGACCCGATCATTGGAGGAAAGCCCTTACACGACAGCGCGAGTGGCGCGACAACACTCTGCCCGAAATTTATTCCACAAAAAGTCGGTCAGTAGCCCGTAACTTCAGTGTTTTCAGTCTCTCAATTGCGTGGCTAGAGGCAACCCATTTTGTCGACTGAGAAAGGAAAGGTGGCAACGTATCAACAGGTGCTCCCGTATCCACACATCGCTACTTGACCATCAGAAAATCAACACAGAGCAAAAGCATCATGAAAGGTACAGCTGAAAATGAGCGGTATTTTGGCCCATTCGAGAATATTCGTTCCCCGGGCTATCCACTTCTGGCAAACATAATGGGCCGACACGGAGAAATTGCGATCTTCCGGAAGTTTAGCGCTTTGAATATTCTCAATCTTATGAGTATGCAGGCGGAATTGTTAGAGTTGGAAGATGATCTCAAAGACCAACTTGAGGCTCTCGATACTCCTTCTGCGAAGCAAGTATTGTTACAGGATTTCTACGAAGTGCGAAATCAGACCGAAGCCAAAGAACTACGTGATAAGATGAAAGAGATCCAGACGAAATTGTATGAATATAGTAAGTGTATCGTTTTAAACTTCTTCTCCCAAGCTCTGTTTGTAGTAAAATTCTCGTCCTAACCTTACGATAGATAGTACGCTCTTACAAGTCTCGCAGGTCGCCTCGCTTCGTCCACCTCGAAAGGCGAACTTGCACTTTTTGCATCGCTGGCTTCGGGGTTCCTCCCCCGGCGAAGGAGCTTCGTTTCAAAGGGGCATAGAAAGAACCACTTGGCAACCGAAGTTGCGACTGGATGATTTTATCACTGTGAAAAGCACCTCAGATGAGAAGGATGCTACCACAGCCAGCTTTACAGACAGATGTATCACATGGTATCATTACTACATTGGTCGGAAGACAAGAGTAAGCAGAAGGCATTTTGTTGGAACTGCCCAGCCCATTTTCCTGTACCCTTCGGTAGGCAGCTCTAGGAAACTGACTATGAATACAGACACCTATTAAAGGAACCGGACTTGTTGAATATGCTATAACAGGGACCGGCACAAAATACTTTGTCACTCTCGTTTCTTCGATGCTTCCGGCGGTCTCGATATTGGGATTGTATTTCGAAAAAGACCTGCTTCGTAGAATCTGGATAATGCTAGGCATGACCTTCGTTTTTGCCGCTGCACTTTCTTTTGGGACATCCGCTAAGAGAATTGAAATATTTTCTGCCACCGCCGCGTAAGTACCATCATCAAATCCTAGTCACGGAAACTCAAAAACAATAGCTTTGCCGCTGTCGAGGTCGTATTCATTGGAAGTGCGGTTTCTTCAAATCCGGGCCCTGTTTCGTGCTGAAGATGGTTTATACTATTGTGGATCAATCTTTCATATAGTCATCGTAGTTTTATTTTTACAACTGGAAAGAAACAAGGAGTAGTCGAGAGGTTAATTGAACTGTTGGCTGTGCTTTGTAATAACATGCCATGCGTTTGTGCTGTCTCCTATCAACCAGCAGTATCAACTTTGCCCACGCAGCGTTAAAGAGTAGATAAGAGTAGAGTAATAGGTAGTTACTCTTACTCACTGATGAGTAACATGACGTCACACTTACTCTAGATCAATTGCTCTTTTTTACTCTGTTACTCAGAGTAACGTCGGGCCGAGTTTCGGAGTACGGTCCGAGCATTGGAGTAGCATCGGAGATTCGGAACTCCTAATATATATTCATTTCTAATATATCTAGTATATCTAGTACTAAGTATACTAGCTAGTATAACTATTATAGAAGTATACTATTAATATACTTAAGACTTAACTTTACTAGATATACTAGCTAGTATACCTAGTATCTAAAAGTTTTTTATAATAAAGTTAAAGATTAAAGAAAGAGATTAAAGATTCTAGTTAATAAAATATAATAGTAGTCTAATAAATAGAGAATATATAAATAAAGAGATAAAGAAATAGCTTCTACTAATCTTATAAAAGTAGTGAAAAAATTCTAAATTTCTTTTAAGAAAAGTAAGAATTATTTATCTTTTTAGTTTACTTTTATTATACTTACTTAGAATTAATAAATAATATAAAAGAGAGATAATTAGATATAGCGTTATTTCTTTTAGAGTATCTTTATTTTCTATCTTCTAAAGAAAAGAGAGAAAGTCTTAAAATAAAAAAAGCACGGTTTATAAAAAAGTGCTCTAATTAAAAGTTAATTCGTAACTAACTATAGCTATTATTACTAGATTACTAAAATTAATTAATAACTAATTCGGGAGGTAATTAATAGATATTACGTAGTGTGGTTTTTAGTCTATAATAGACTGAAACGATGTATAACAAAATGAACAAAGTATACAGCTGTCCTAAAGTAGCATATTCTACGTGACACGATCTATTTTCCTAGTTGAGAGGTTACTTCCGTATCTACATCATCTCATCGTACCATCTTTTTATCTTCTTATCCTCTTATCTTCTCATCCTCTTATCTTCTCGTCCTCTGATCTTCTCATCCTCTCATGAAAAGGGCAGTAATAGAGTGTATTTTGAAGAAAGAAACTGAAAATCGAGGTTGGTGAGATCTGGTGGTAAACGGTGTGAAGGTAGAGACACTAATATAGACTGAAGAGACTGTTCTTACTCCGTCATTTGGGAAACAATTAATCTATTCTACTATACGTGCCCAGTCCTAATGCTCATCTTTCCCAAGAGTAATGAACACAATCAAGACAGCCGCATATCTATAGTCAAAGGTAATCAGTAAAGTTTCACATTTTTGGCTTGGAACACACTCAACTTACGCAGCAGTTGCTCCCAAGCTCTCACCTGGTTTCGTTCCACAAATTACAGTTACAACAACCAAAAATACCACCACAAATCCGGTGATAATCCCCAGCCTTGCCGTATCATCAGTCACAGAATGGAGGATCCATAACGGTGCAATAAGAACAACCAGACCGGCCAAAACAATGATTTCAGAAACCAATTTATCAATAAGATCTAATCGTGATATAGAGTGAGCTTATTGTGTGATATATATGTGAATCGTGCGGGTTTGGATAAATTATTTGATTTCTATGATAAGATTTTCTGAGTATTACTCGGTCTTCTTCTCCATGTTCTCCAGTTCATTGCTTGAGGTCGCTGAGGCCTTTTGATTTCCCGTCATTTCCGGATCTCCTTGGGACTTAATAAATCGTTAGCATAATCTCATGTTAAAATGAAGGAGAGGACTTACCTTGATTTCCGTTTTACTTGCTCCAACCTCTACATTTCAACTTTTTCCTTCGAGGGGGAACCGCTAGAGGTTGCGGGGGTGTTTTCTTCTTTCTGATCAATAGTTAGTTTGATTTTATATTAAAAAGAATGATTAAAACGTACCTTCATTTTGTTTTGTTTTCGGTTAAGAGTAAGCTCTACTCCTTTTGTGGCATCGTCGGTTTTATACTCTTCGATTTCGGCCGCTTTTTCCTCTGATAATATAGAAGTTAATATCAGGAATTTATGAGTTTCAAAGATACTATACCTTTGGTTTTATCAACACTTCGCAATGTGGATGAATACTCCATGTTTTCCGGTTATTATGGTGATACCCTAGGCAATTCTGAATTCCGAAATCTGGGTTTCTAACTTGAGAATAAACATACCGTGTTGTTATTATGATTTGTTGCTGAGGGGTTTCTCAGTTGAAGCTCAAAGTCTAGCTTGTGATATGAATCATTGATACCCCACTACGCCCTCTTCCTCCCTTCTCTTTTTTACCGAAACCAGGGCTATTGAAGGAAAGACTAGGGTCTACATGTCTTCTTGAGGTCCTAACAGTCTGAACCTTTGCCCCTCTAGCCTCTCTCCGATTGAGATTGCATTATTCAGGGAAAGACCCGGCTTTACAAGCAGGATGGGATCATATTATCTGGGTTGTTACTCTTGTACGCGGCCTTTTCAGCCTCTACTAGCCCGCTCCTACAACCTTTTGTTGTGATATTTGCGCCGTGAAGAGAGGGGAAAGGAGCAAGCTTGGTTTGATGTCATCGAGTATGAGCTTGTCGTATTGTATTCTTTCGTTGAGGTAAAGTTTGTTTCAGAAGTTATAAGCGAGCGCCGCCTACAACTTGAGAGTACATAGAGAGGGGTAATTACAAGTGAAGTAATAGGAACATAGTTGTAATAGGAACATGGTTGAATAGTTATATATCAAACCGCCACTGTTAGTAAAAACATACTGGGTGTAGTATTTCCTGAACGTCCTTCAGCTCGTCACCACTTTTTAGTGCACTTTTAGCACCAAAACTAAGCGATAACCACCCACACACCTACTTTTATCCTTACAATTAATTAACAACTAATAGCCGGTTCCCCTTCTCCTGCTCTTTCGCTTGGAGTCGGCGGAAGCAAGTGCAGGTCGGAAGCAAGTGCAGGAACTCGTAGATTAGCGCCCCACCTAAAAATACATACACAAACCATCTTAAATACCCTATTATAACTGTTACTAGCAACTACAATATCGCCCCCCTCAGTATGCAACGTAATACAAGATCCCAAGGCTTTATTCCACCTCTTGACACTATTCTAGCAGAAGATATACGCTCGTCGCCCCCGCCGCTACCGTCCGAATCACCCTCTACCAATACGCGGACGAGAGAGGAGTACTTGGAGGACTTGTATAAGGCGATAGAGTGAGCAAGAAGTGAGGGTAAGGAAGAGTCTCCTTATATAGCTATAAGGATATATCGGGTGAACGAGGAGTCTATTTAGAGTACGCTAGACTAGGAGAAGAAGAAGGCTCGTAATAAGGATAGCGGATATAATACTTATAGCGGCAATAACAAGGTGTTAAGTAAGGCCTAGGAAGAAGCTATATATTAGTACTATTATAAGCAGTGGGAACAAGGACTTAGAGCTACTTATAAGATGGTCTTCGCTACGATCAGTTACCTAAAAAAGGCTTAAAGTCCTTCGTAAGAGCCTCTATCGTAGAGCTGGTTTACGAAGTAGCTAAAGCAGAACCGCGACCTCTATACAATTAAAACGGAACCTATTATATATAAGAGAGTCGAGTCGTATACTAAGGAGGAGGTAAAGAAGTGGTTCGTAGAGTACTAAGAAGAGCTTATAAAGTATAAGATCCGGAAGCCTAAGTATATCCTTAATATAGACGAGTTAGGCGCGCGAGTAAGCTATATAGGAAGTAAGTAGGTTATTATACCTTTATAAGTTAGGAAGATATATATAATAAGCTCTAAGAATTAGAAGTTAGTAACTATAATAGAGACTATCTTAGCAGATAAGAAGTATATACTAGCTCCCTTTGTTATTATACTAGGAAAGAAGATTATAGAGAACTAGATATTAGTAAACTTAATAGGTAAAGAGACTATAGATTGTTCTCTTATAAGGTATATTAATAATAAGATTATAATAAGGTATCTTAATTATTTTATTAAAGAAACTAGGGTATTAAAAGACTTACCTTAAAGGATTCTTCTTCTTAATAGCTATAAATCTTACTAAGTCTCTAAGTTCTAGACTAAGGTATACAAGTATTATGTTAAGGTCTTTTACTTCTCTTCTTATCTTACTTATATTCTTTAACCTCTTAATATAGGAGTCTTTAGGCTATAGAAACATTACTATAAGTAAGCTATTACTACTACTCTCTACTCTCTTAACTTCAAGTACTTAGTTACTTTATTCTTCTACGACTTAACCTAGATCTATAAATAGACTATAAAGCCTTATATAATTATTAACTCCTTTAGAAATATAGGAATATACCCCCTCTTTATAACGAAACTCAAACGAACTAAACAAAGGTGACTAAGTCTCGAAGGTTAGTATATAGGTAAGAAGTACAGATACGCCGGGTTGTTTACTTAGAAGTGAACTCGTTACTTATATCAAAGATATTAAATAAGATAATAAGATTAATAACTAAAGTTAAGTACGAAGCTCCTATCTAATAGTAGACGTGCTAGTCTTATATAGAACTGTAGTCCTCCGTTCTAATCGCTCTAGTCGCTTACTCTAATCGCTTTAGTCGACAGGCGACTTAAGCGACTTAGGCGACTAGGTTACGTAATGTCCCTTACTAAAAGAAATCCATAGATCGCTTAGCTAGTCTAATAATCCTTCTTCTATAAGAGTTTCCGATAGTGCTTAACCTGTTAGAGCGCTGCCTAGTCTTTACTCGTTATATGCTTATACGTGATTTATAACACTATCCCCTTCTTAGCCTAGCGTGTCCCTACGCTTAAGTACGACCTAAGAAATACCGTTAGAAGGCTAGCGGCCTTCTCTTGCTATAATGTTTTTAATAACACTATCTATAAAAGATAAACTAAAACAAAATCGTATTAATAACGCTATTTATATCGATTAAGTAGGATCTGAAATGTCCTCTTATACTCGCTGTCTTACCTTCACGTCCGGCCGTCGATATATATCTATTGTTAGAGGTAAGAAATGTTCTAAGTATACTAGGAAGAGTAAAACTTATAATATTAAGGAGTAAAATCGAATACTCTTAACTTTTAAGTAGGAATCTCTTAATATATAGAAACGTTATCTATAGGTTAAGGAAGAGACGGCCTATTAGGCCTAAGAAAAGGCCTTTTAGGCCTAGTAGGAAGCAATGTTAAAGGTTCTCTGTCTTTGAGCGTAGTAACGTCTTCTCGACGAGCGAGAACAATAGATGCTTTATCGTAGACTTAGCACCCTTTAAGAGCTAGATAAGGCTAAGGAGAAGGAGGAAAAAGAAAAAGAAGAGAAGGAAAGGAGAGAGGAGGCTACTAGGCTGGCCGCCTACCCTACCCCTACTACTTCCGACCCTGCTTTCGACCTAGGTCTTGATCCTAGTTTCCTCGAGGTTTTCCTTATCGATTACCTAATATAGACAACCTTAGGTTTTAATAGTAGAAGTTCTAAAGTTCCTCTAAGTACTAGTTAATGTTTTTTCTAGGTTCTTAAGTGTTTTCTAAATATAAGTAATCTAACTATTTAATTAAATACTTAATCTTACCTCTAATAATTTTATAGTTAAGAATCCTTTTAACTTTATATTTAGCGTTTAGATTAACTAGTTGAATTTCTATAAATAGAGCTAGTAGTGCTCCTAGTAGTACTAGTTCGAGTAGGGATATATAGAATACTAGGTGGATATTTATTATCCTTAGTAATACTAATTTATAATTTAAAGGTCTCTTAACTTGTTTAATTTTAAATAGTCTAAGTTTTTTATAATCTAGTTTATTACTTAATCTTTTTATATTAATATTTTTTTATACTAAGTAGGCTTTATCCTCTTCTTTTAGCGTTAGCTTCTAACTACGTCGTTTATTATAGTAGTATACGTTTCTTTCTATAATAAACTATAAATCTTCTATAAGTTCCTTATATAACCTCTTAATTTTCGAGACCTAAATATAAGCAAGCTAGTTGTTAATAGTTGTAGATAGTAGTTCTTAATATACTAATAATTTATATTTAAAGTTAGTATAGAATAGTATAATAAGTATTATTTCTATTATTAAATTATTATAAGTAAACTATGCTAAGAGTAGTAGTTCTACCTAGTTGTTTTACTAGTAGTTTATATAATAATAAAGGTATGTTTCTACTACTTAGTTTATATATTTGTTTCCTTTATTTATTTAAGAGTGAAAGGCTATAGAGAGCTTTCTCTTTATACCTAATCGTTTTATAAGAGCGATTTAAAATTTTAAGATAAAGAGTTTATCTCTATCTAAGAGTATTTCTTTAAGTAGTCTATATCTTAAGACTACTTCTTTAAGGAATATAAATACTAATTCCTTAGCTATACTTAACTCTATATATACTACTAAAATTATATATTTTATAAGTTGTTTTATAATAACTAGGATTAAGTTATACTTAACTCTTATTATTAGATCTTTAGATTTTAGTAGTTTAATAATAAAATCTATAGATATTGATTTCTAAGGTATTTATAGTATTAGAGTAGTGTTTATCTATCTATAAGGAGTATAGTAGGAAGCCTTATTCCTAGTATAGGTATTATATTCTACTATTACTTCCTTAACTATCGTAGATAACCGATTAACATAGTAGTATTATCTTATTCTTTAGAGGGTTCTACGAATTCCTTAGTAGCCGTAAGTAGGTATAGTATAGTATTCTTATATAAATTCCTTTATATATAACCTAGGGACCTATAATTTCCCTTTTATATACTAGTTATAACCTTTGTATATGTTTTAAATTTTATCTATCTAAATGTTATTTATTACTATAATTTTATATATAGTAGGTACTAAGTCTCTATTCTTAAGAGTTTTTAAGATTATAATCTTCTTATACTCTTTATTTCCCTTATATCTAGGTTTTTAGCTAAGAGTATTAGCTTAAGTATTTAACGTTCTCTTTATATATTAAATAATAATATTAAATCCTTCTAATATCTTTAACTATCTAGCTAATTATCTAGTTATAAGTTCTTTAGTTATTATAAATATCTTAAGATTCTTATAGTTAGATAGGACCGTAACTAGGTGTTTTACTAGCTATAAATAAATTCTCTAGTATTCTAAAGCTAATACTATAGTAAGTAATTCTTTATTAAATATACTATAGTTTTATTATACTAGGTTAAATGTTTTAGAATAATATATAATAGGTATAAGTTTTCTCTTTTTATTTAGTTATAGGTAAATTACACCTACTAATATATTTAAAGTATCTATTTTAATTATACTTAGTTTTTCTATATTAAAGTTATATAGAATAGGTTTTTCTATAAACCTTACTTTAATCTTTTAAAAAGCGTCCTTAGCTAGTTTATTCTAAATAAATTTAATAGCTTTCTTAACTAGTGTTATTATTAGTTTAGTAATCTTTATATAGTCTTATATAAATAGATAGTAAAAGTTTATAAATCTAAGGAAGAATTATATATCTTTTATATTCTCTAGTAATTTCTAGTTTAAGATGTCTTAGATCTTTACTAGATTTATTTCTATTTTCTTTAAGCTAAATACCTATCTTAGGAAAAGTATCTAAGTTATTTTAAACTCGTATTTTAAGAGTTTTAACTAAGAGTTTACTTTTATAAGTTATTATAAAACTTCTTTAATATATCTCTTATATTCTTCTTCTTTTTCTAAGAAGATTAGGATATTATCTAAGTAATAGATTACTATTATTCTTAGAAGATCTCCTAAAATATTATTATTTTATCTCTAATATATAGCTAGTATATTATAAAGTCTAAATAGCATAACTATGTATTTATAAAAGCCCGATAGTAAGGTAAATACTGTCTTTTATTCATCTCTAGTTTTTATTTATATAAGTCTATAGATGTTTTATTAATCTAATTTTATAAATCGTACTACCTTGTCTAACTTATCTTATAAGTATTAGCTAGGTAGCAGCGGATAAGCGTCCTTAACTATAGTATAATTTACTTCCTAATAATTAATATATACTCTTCTATCTAGGTTGTCTTTCTTTTTAATAATAAGTATATTTAAGGTAATTAGTAACTTAGATCTTCTAATATATCCCTTCTTAATACCTTCCTTTATATAACTTTCTATCCTCTATAAGCTTTTCTAGTTATATAATTAAAGCTTCTACTTTAAAAGGTAATAACTCTCTTTTAATTTAATCTTATAATCTTATAAGCGATGTTCTAGTAAGGCTTATAAGTCTTCTAGGTTTTTAAATAAAGTCTTAAATTCTCTATACTATATAGGTATTTCGTTATCAGCTGTCCTACTAACCTGTAGAGGACCCTAGGCTAGGTGTTCTAGCGTTTTAGAAGAGGTGGCGCTAACCTTGTTCTAGCCTTATAGTTATAATTATAAACCTATATAATTATATTAACTAAAGGTTATTTTCTAAGCCTTTTAGTTAATATCTAGATTATGTTCTTAAATCTATAGTATACTAAGTATTACTTCTTTTTTCTTTATTTTAATAATATTAAATTATATATCTAAGTAGTGTTCTTTAATAGTAATACTTATTAGAATAGTTTACTAATCGATAATTCTATCCTAGTATATAACGTCTGTTCTATTAACTACTTTTAAATAGTATAGCCTTATGCCTTTAATTAAGACGTTTAGCTTCTTCTAAGCTACTAGGGAAAGGAAATTACCCGTTGCTCTAGAATTAATTAAGACTTAGAGTTCTCTCTCTCTTATCTTCGCTATTACTATAAGTTGATTTTCTCTAGATATAGTGTTTAACTCTCCTATAGTAGTGTAATTTTCTAGTTTAATATAATAAACTTCGAATCTTCTATCTCTATTATCTCTTTTTTAAGAACTTAGGAAGAATCTTACTTTTTCGTCGTTAGAAAAAGCTACTTTATATACTAGACTATCTTCTATAGTTCTCTTAGGTTCTAGAAGTGTTTCTATAAAACGTTTTTCTATAGACTAGTCTAATAATACTTGTAGTTTATACCGAACCTATTTAATAGTTGCTCTATATAAGGTTTTAGTAGTCTATTACTTACCTTTTACAGATTAGTAGAATTCCTAGATTAGGTTAGCCTAGGGGTCTACCTTAATAACTCTAAACATTTACTAGTCCTCTAATCCTTTAAATACTATTATAATTCCTTTTTTAACTCTTAATACCTAATATTTCTTATTAATTTCTAACTTATAGTCTTAACTAAGAAGGTAGGTAGTTATATCTAACTTTAGACATCTATCGTATTTGTTAAATCCCTCTAGGTAATACTACTGCTATTCAGCGGTATTATCCTTTAAATTAGTAACCTTCTATAGATCTCCCTTCTCTAGGTAGTTATTTAGTATTGTCTATTCTAGTCTAGGTTCCTTAAACTTAATAGTTTCCCTTCTAGTAATAAAGCTAACTATGTTTACTCGATCTATATCATTCCTTACTATCTTATAAGTAGTTAAGATAGTAGGATTGATTCCTTAAGTAGAATATAGGCTCTAGAAATTAGGTTTCTGGTTTTCTATATATACCTATCTATTCCCTCTTTCAAAGGTTCTAATAAGTGCCTATATCTCGCTCTATTCTAGCTTAAGCATTCGTAGATCTACTTCTAACGAGTTAGATATTAATTCCAACGACTCTAATAAACTTATTAATAGTAGTAATTTATATTCTACCTAAAGAGGCAATTCGTAATCTATTTCCGATTATATATTATAATATTCTTTAAGTAATAGATCTCTATTATTATTAGTATCTTACACCTTACTAACTTATAACTTAATTCCTTCGTTTAGCTATAAGTATACAGTGTCTACTATTATATCTACAGCGTCTGTTTCAATTTACGTACTATATCCTCGTACCTCGAGTTCTTTATCCGTAAGTTTAATATAATCGGTTAAAGCTACTTATTATTAAATAGTAGCGTTAATTTATTTCTTTCTCTTAGAATCTTTCTTCTTACTATACTTATTTACTCTATAGCTAGGAAGACTATAGTTATAATACAAGTTCTACTCGCGTCGACGATTTCGTTCTTTCTAAGATAGTCCTCCTCTCTAAGAGTTTTCTTTCTTAGATTCCTTCCCTAGAACCTATGATTTTCAAGTAGCGTCGATTTCTATAAGATCTCTATAATCTTTTCGTCTACTCTTTCTATATTAATAACTATAACTTCCTTTCTTTTCTAGATTCCTTTTATAGATACAGTTATCGATCTTAATTACGTTATTCGTTAATTTATTTAGTATATTTAGAAAATCCTCCTAGGCAAGTTTATCCTTAACGTTGTCCTTAAGCCTACGATAGAATTGTTTATATAGCGCCTCGTTATTCTATCCTATCTATATAAAGTACTATTAAAATTATAAGGTATATTTAGCAGCTAAACCCTTTTACTTAAGTATATATAAAGCTCTAACTACCTTTTTCTTTATATTAACATCTTTAAAAGCTTAGTTAATTCTATCTCTAAACCCTTGAACATTCCTAAACAAATCCCTTGTCTTTTCCGACATTTAAAGAGAGACTTTTCCCTCAGTTGTCTTATTTACCTAGTAGTCCTCTAAGTATAGTTCTAACCAATTATAAGCTGCCCCTTTAAGATAGGTAGACAACTATATAACCTAGTTAGTTTCATTTCTAAACTAAGTATAATAAAAGTTTAAGTAGAGGGAAGCTTTTATTAAGAACTCAGCTAGTTTCTCTATCGAGCCATCGAACGGCTTCGGAATCGGAAGCTTCACTTCCTTACGGAGAGTAGTGACTGGTGCGACTAGGGGGGCCGCAGCTGGCTTTGGCAGGGTGGTTTTCGGAGTAGAAGAGGTTGCCGACATAGTAGCGATCTTTCCTTCTAAGCAGGTGCTCAAAGTGTAACGAAACTCAAACGAACTAAACAAAGGTGACTAAGTCTCGAAGGTTGGTATGTAGGTAAGAAGTATAGATGCGCCGGGTTGTTTACTTAGAAGTGAACTCGTTACTTGTATCAAAGATGTCAAATAAGATAATAAGATTAATAACTAAAGTTGAGTACGAAGCTCCTATCTAATAGCAGACGTGCCAGTCTTATATAGAACTGTAGTCCTCCGTTCTAATCGCTCTAGTCGCTCGCCCTGATCGCTTTAGTCGACAGGCGACTCAAGCGACTCAGGCGACTAGGTCACGTGATGTCCTTCACCAAAAGAAATCCATAGATCGCTTAGCTAGTCTAATGATCCTTCTTCTATAAGAGTTTCCGATAGTGCTTAACCTGTCAGGGCGCCGCCTGGTCTTTACTCGTCACATGCTTACACGTGATTCGTGACACTCTTATAGAAAGCAGTAGAGAAGAAGATACAGTTATATAATAAGAAGAAGCGCTTAGTAGATGAAATGAATGTCGATGACGAGATTACTCTCCCTCTTCTCTTACTTACTTAACCTACTAAAATATAGAGTACTACTACTAAAGTATAAGCCCTTAGTTCTCGCGATCCTACCTAGTTTTCTGATCTTTTAGTAGAGCTCTTTAAGAGTATAATAAAGTAAGTAAGCGTCGACCTATAAAAATCCTACCTTATTATAGTTTAACATTATATCTTATAAGAGAAGATATACGAAGATATAAAGTGTAAGAAGGGCTTGAGGAGGAGTATTTACAAGGGTAGGGTGATTATTATACAAGACGTATATAAAAGAAAGGATTACCTTATAATAGAGAGGAAGAATAAGGCTCTTAAGAAGGCAAAGAAGGACCTTGCTTAAGCTATTACTAAGGTAAAGAAGGGACTTCTTACTCTTAGTATATAAGCTTATAAGGACGAGAGGGCTTATAAGGCTTACGTAGCAGAGATGAAGAAGCAGGGAGAGTTTATACCTCTTAAGTTAACTAAACTAATCTACTAGCTAGATAAAGAGCCTACTATCTTTAAGTAAGCTTTTCTATAAGAGGAGTATTACCTTGGGTTACTTTAAGCTGTATAAGAGGCTAAGGCACTTTAAGGAGATCTTATTCCAGAGGAACTAGGTAGAGAAGAGGAAGAAGTAGTCCTTAATCTTAGTAATATATAAAGGAAGGAGGAGATAATAGAGAGTGAAGACAAGAAGTCCTCGGATTAAGAGAGTATAGGGTTTATATTAATTAGGTACCTAGATTTAGGTAGAGGAGTAATATAAAATAAAGTACTAGTAAAATCGTACAGACTCCTGCACTTGCTTCCGACCTGCACTTGCTTCCGCCGACTCTAAGCGAAAGCGCAGGAGAAGGGGAACCGGCTATTATAACATAAAATGGCTAAAAAACACCGGAGATCCAAAGGTCGCTAGGCCCCTAAGCGGAAGACTTCTCGCTGTGAGGTCCCTCTCTAGCAGCGTACTATTATTGTTAGCAGAAGTGGACAGAATACTAATAAGCAAGAGTTAAGAAAGACTCTTCAGAAGATAGTAGATCATGGTGGGGATAATGATTTCCGTGGATAGAGCTTTCATTTCTATTACTGTTCATACTTAATTTTATATAATATATATATAGTAGGAGTGAAAAAAGGGGGGTGAGTTCAAGCGAGAAAATGAGCTGAAAATTAGCTAAGGACGCTCAGAAAATACTACGCTTAGTAAGTATTGCTCTGAATAAAATAAGCGAAAGTTGTATGTAAATTCATCAGGTGCATGATTTTTCGGTTTGTATCATCATATACCAAGTTTGGCATGGGAGTCTCATGAGTTAGATGGGTTGAAAAAAGAGGCAATAAACAACAGTAGAGCAAAAGGATGGCGATAACCTCACAATGGGCAAGAAAAGGGTTGTTGTGCTAGCCTTTTGTGGTATTACTCTAAATCCTTTAGATCAATCCAACTTAATTTTTCGAAATAGCTATTTTAATAGTCTTAAGTAATTTATGAATATGCCTCGAACTAGCATAAAAACAAGGAACAATGAGAGCTGTAGACAGGAATGACCAAAAGTAGGTAAGATAATCCCGCGCGTGGAACCCCTTCTTAAAAGAATTTGACAGTATCGTACAGCGTGTGAACCGTTTTGTTGTGCATCACTCTCGGGCCTTCTTAACGCTTAATCCGATTATTTCAAAAAATGTACCTCTGTCGTTTCAGGTGAATACTACTTTGTAGCTAGTTCACGTGACCTGGAAAAGGGCTATATAAGAAGGACCTACGTAGCTACTTTGACAAGACAAGACATGAATAATACACCACTTTGAGCACCAGTTTAGGTACCAGTTTTATAACCTCAAGTCATACCAACAACTTCACTATTTTGCAATAGAAGACGTAAGGGGAAGAAGCGGAGGATGGTCACATGACAACGATACTATGGGCTAGGAACGGACGAGCTGGTTTACTTGGTATGTAGTCAAAGATCTAAGGGTTTGCCCGCCATCAAACCACGTGGTCGGTTGAAATGTTCTTAATTTCTGAGATAGCAAAGGCACAAAATATGTTATCGAGGAACCCAAACATTCCGTTTTCCAGAGTAAAAGCGTGCATGCGAGAAAAGTCTCAGTTGGTTATAGTATAGCTCCCATCAGCCAGAAAAGACCACGATTAACATAAAACTAGGCACTGATTCGACGAATCCGCACTTCTTATAAACACGACTTCGACGGCTGCAAACCTAATATGTCTTTTAGCGTCCATTATACTTGGTAATATAAGGAGGAAATACTAAAAACTTATGCGGCTATAATAGAAAATATTTTAATTCTCTTAGCTAATGTCTTAAACAAGAGTATAGTAGCCTAAACGAACATTATTCTAAGCATTATCTAGATTCTATAAAGTAGATCTTTCTTAAAATAGAATCCTAATATTAAGACTATAAGTATAGAAGAAACGAGAGTAACGAGATATTTTATTACAGTTGCTATTATAGCGTATTTAACTTGCCTAGTACTCTTAATTAGTAGCTATAAATAAAGTTATCTTCTGAAACGTCGACGTAAGTTTTAAATGAAATTATAACAAAATTAGAATGTCTTGTTACTCTTGTATTATAGCTAATAAAGTAATAATACTAGGTAATAGTATAGTTTATAAAGATTACTATTATAGTATCTTTGTTATTTAAAGTGCTTTTTATAGTAATAAAATCATCTAGTTATAATTTTAACTACTAAGTATTTCTGTCGGTATATACAAGTGGTTAGTACTTCTACGTGCCCTTCTCGCTTAACGAGGAGGGCAGGTATTTAAGTAGAACCGATTCCAAACTGTACTCGGTATATATCAACGATAGTTATAACGATAATATACTCTTTTTATATCAAGCTATTGACTACTAAGTTAAACCAACAGTTACTATAGAATATAATTAATTATATAATTAGCTAAAGTTACTAGATAGCCGGAGTTAGTATAGCTAATAATTATTATAAGTTAGCTAATTTCTTAAACTCTTATCTAATAATAAGATAAACCGGGTATAAGCCGACTAGTATAACTATTTATTTTAATTATTAATAATTTCTAAAGCTTCTCTTTCTTAAAAGAATTTATTAATTTAGTTAGAATAATAGTATACTTTAACTAAATTTACTTAAATATTAGATTTAATCTACTTCTTTTACTCTATTAACTAAAGTTAATAAAAAGATAATAAGAAAAAGAATATAAAAAAAATATTTTACTCAAATATGAAAATAAGTAGAGTATTCTTTGATAAACAGAAGAAATTAAATTACTCTAATATAACGGAGAAATATAGAAATATAGATAATCTTACTTCTTTACTAATAGATAATTATTTCCGACTAAAAAACACGTGTTTCAACCTACTATTCTATTCTATTACATCCTCTCTCATCCATCATATCCCATACCAACCTAAGAAAGAAGCGCAAGGATGAATAATATATTACTATTAAAGAAGAGTCCGAACTAATAAAACCAAAGACCGGGTATCAAAACTATCCTACCACCTATCAAATAAACACACACTCGATTTCGAATCCAACCGAGAACCCTCTTTCCACAACCTAGTTCTATCCTAGATATAAGACACCCCCTCGCTCACACCATCATACACTCTCCACACACACCCCCATCTCACCTACAACCAAAACAACCACCTAACACCCCCCACCACTCCCCTCCCAACCCCCAAAACAACCCTAGCAAGAACAACCAAGAACCAAACCCACCACATAACCCCCACCAGCCCCCACTCAACAAGCACCCAACCCCCCCTCCTCAACCACCGAAATCGTCGTCTCCGTCTACGCATCATGACATCAATCTTATCTCCAAGGCGTTTAACCATAAGCGTCTGGCCCATAACCAAATCCTTACTAACTTCATCCGCTTCATCGCCCGTTTTGCGCGTCATAGGCGTAAGGTTATTGGTGAGTCGAGATTGGAGAGATTCAATATTAACGAGCAAATCATTAATAATTTTCTGCGAGAAGTTGTCTGCAGAGGATTTGAAGACTCGGGAGGAGAGTTGCACGTCGGTGCTTAGGAGTTGCGCAGCGAGAATATGTTGTCTACTCCTCGGCGCCACAAAGTTTGTAGTTTCGTTATCCGGTGCGAGTTGAGCGATACCCGAGTAATGGGGACTATCAACATCCCTCAGATCCTGGAGTTCAGCTGCTCTCCTGGAGATTTCTTTGGCTTTGATTCCCGAACCGAGGAGGAGGGCTCGTACACGAGCGATCTCGACTTTAGTCATTGGACCTCGTTGCACGGAAACTTCGCGGTCGGAGATGGACCAGTGCCGTCTACTTTCCGCCGATGCTCTGTTTTGCCGACTTACTTCTAGGTTCGCGAGACCAGTCATTGGAAGGGCGTTTCGTCGCTGGCCTGGCATTCCGAGGATTTCATTGAGACGAGCGCCTGTTGCTAAACTCTGACGGCGAGAATCAACATCGGAAGGAGATGAATCTCGTAATCGGCGAATGGCAGGTCCATCAGGCGAAGAAGTTGGTGATGCATTATGTACATCGATTCTGGGAGGTGGTTTGAGTGTTGAGGTACTGCTTGGTATTGTTTCTGTAGACTGGGGTTCGGATTTGCATTTCAATTCATCGGTTCGACTCTTTGTAGGACGTCCTCGATCTTCGAAGGGAGATGTGAAAGTTGGGAGGTCGTGAGAATAAGGCGCTTCCCCTCTTTTGGCGAGTAACTCTGACATTTCCTCGTCTGAAATTCCCACTGAACTTGCTCGTGAATGACTAACTTGGGTCTTTGATTGTGGGGTTTTGATATCTTCTGCCTCCGACTCGTCGGTGGAAAATCCAGAGTTGAAACTTGGTAACTGTTCTTTGGCACTTTTCCAGATAAAATCACTAACTCTCGTGACTGGATTGCGACTACTCTTGAAAAGACCCTTGATACCGGAATCCTCTCCTTTTGCTTTTCGTAAACTTCCGTTCTTCTTGAGAGGATGCTTTACAGTTTCATCCGTTTTGCGGCCTGTTAATAGTTTCACAGGACTCATCGACCGCCTACGTCTTTCAGCCGTACTTGGACTTTCTGGGGCAAGTTCTTTGAGATGAGCCGAGAGGGGCGAGTCTTCCTCAAATGGTAAACGTTGACGGCTTCGATCCGTGCTTTGATCACGGAAAGGTGTGATTTTGTGTCTGGGCTTCGACAGAGGTGTCCTCAATGGAGAAGTGGATCGACTAGCAGGAGGTGATAGATCCATAGCTATACTTGGAATGAAGGCAAGCGAAGCTCTTGAAGCTCTCGTCTGCGGAGAATTAGGAGCAGTATTATCAAGTTCATCCATAGAACGCCGTGGGTTGACACCTGAGACTTCAAGACTTGCTCTACCGGATGAATAGTATCGGGTTGGGCCTCCATTTCTTTCCTTGTTGATGACAGACCCGGATCGACTGTTCACAGCTGACCCGTTCTTAGTGGATTCCGACCTTGCTACGGCTACTGGTTTTGGGAAATCGCTCGAGTATCGTGTCCGCTGGTTATCGTCGTTGGAAAGATTCCAATCGCTCTCTTTCGACTCCCTCGCAAGCATTTCCATCATCTGTTTTTCTAGAATATCCGCCCCATGACGATCATGGCTATCTGTTGTACCACTTCGCCTCTTTCTAGATGATTTGTGTGGGCGGCGATCACTCTCAGAGGAAGAATCTGACCTGCTTCTGGAACGAATCTTGTGGCCCCCATGTTCTGCTGGACTGTGATATCCATGATGTCCGCGTGCAGCATCTCTCACATGTCGCAGTTTCTGTTTGGCTTTTGAAGTAGCGCTATCCGAGTGTTTCTCCGTTTCGGTCTTTACAGATTTGAAATCAGGTAACTTCGTATCAATTCGTAAATCAGTCTCGGGGGACTCTAATTTGTTATGAGCGGGACTGGGTGTGTGTTGAGGAGTTGGGTCATCGCTCCTTCGTGACATTGGGCGCTTAAGTTCGACCTTTTGTGGAAATATCCTTCTTCCATGATTATCCTCGATCAGTTTCTTGTGATCTTCCTGCTCTAACCAAAACACGTCTGCTAACATATCCGTCGGGTCGGTAATCCAATCATTTCGAGGGCGTTTCACTCTTTGATTCTTACTGATACTAGATTTTGGGGATGCATGCGGAGAAGTTGCTTCTTCTGAGGGCTTGGACAAAATGGGTAAGAACAAACAATCCGAAGATTGGAACTCCTGGAGCGACGATTCTGTTGATATCCCATCAACCCATGATGTTACTTTATCAACGTCTCCAAAGCCTTCGGCCTCTTCGTTGATAGTCTTACTAGTACGGAGACGAACCTTCCGATTCCTGATATACTGCAAAGGATTATAAGGTCTTCCCAATGGCCTTGGTGTAGGGAAAGTTGCAGAGGTTGCTCTGGAGGTAGGAGCAGAAGTGGGAGACGTAGGGTCATTTCCGGATTCCTCAGTAGTGGTACGTTCAACGTGGGGTTGGGGTTTCAAAGGGGGTACATATTGGAGCAATCGACGATACTGAGCCATAAGTTCAATCGCATTCTTGGCTTTTTCTGCACGGGCTAACGTTGACTGTGAGAAATGATACTGGTATATCCCATCCGATTGTGATTCGAAGGCAGGTTGCAAGGGGCTGTTGGATCTATGGCCGGAGGGAATCCTGGGTAGGGATGCAGTCCCTCTTTCTCCACGTTCTGGCTTCGGTGATATATTTCTAGACGATCGTCTCTGTTGCTGTAGATGATGGCGAAGACTTCCCCCAGCAAAGCCTTCAGCAAAATCTTGGGTAATGGGTGGCATAGGGGTGGATATGTTCCGCCTGGCAGCAATTCTCCGGCTTTCATTCAAATTGAGAGCCAGATTCACAATCTGGGCAGAGTCCACATCGAGACTCGGAGCCGTAGGTTTCTCTTCTCCATTATTGTCCCCTTCGGCCCCATCGTGTTTTGTGATATCTAGACTTTTCTCCTGACCCGGTGATGCATTCGTCACATTACCAGCTAATGGGCTGCTACGAACTCGTGTACCAAGGTTGGAAAGCGTCTTCGTATGCCGTTTCTCCGGATTGGTATTTCGTATTGCAGCCTTGCCCTTGCGATCGTGGGCTGGGGCGCGTTGGCGCGGGATATGCTCTGGCTCGGGTACATTTGACGAAGGAGGCTCGAATGCCGATTTCGATAATAGAAATCCACCACTCGACCTGCTCCTATGGCTTCTATGACTTCCCTTCCCACTCTTTACTGCCGCCACTTGTTGTTTTTCCAACTTCCCGTTCTTTCCTCCATCATCGTCTACCACTCCCCCGGTGTGCTCAACAAACGAAGAGGCGTCTTTGTGACTTGCGGTGCTCGATTCGCCCGTCTCACTGCTCCCAAAACTGTATCGCACATTGGAACTCGATGTGCTGGTCATTGTTCGACGGTCGAGGGGGGTTTTATCCGATGCATCTCGGCTCCGAATGACATCTGGGGCAGCCTTTGGTTGCGAGGCCATTTTGATGGTGGTTATCAGGGTTGAAAGGTCCTAGAGCGGACCTTGAGGCCTCGATGCGTCATGTCATTGCTGGACAAATATCCGGGGAATATGCGAAGCAAGGAAGGAGTGAAGCTGGTTGATGGAGAGTGAGTTGTTGTCGCGTTGGATCATTTTCACATGAATTTACAAGGAGGCCGCTTTCGGAACCTTGGCTTGGCATCATCTGGGGTACTTGTACATCAAGGGACAACGGGTGGGGCTTACGAGAGTTAATAACTTTATTTACTTCACAGTTATACATAGAAGTGTTTTTTTTGGGGGGGGGGTCTTTGAGTTATCTATTCATGACATCTGAGGTTATTGTAAAGTACAGCATTCCCCTCCCAAACGCCTCAAAACTCCACACTTTTAAAGCCCATCACCCATCACTCACTCCCGTGGAGCAGCTTTCCCCGATTTCTCAATCTTTCTCCTCTTGTGTCGCAGAGTCTCTGCCTCGGCATCTTTCTTCTTATTGCTGTATACCATCTTCTCCAGAATCTTTCGCTTCTTTCGGCTCATCATCATCTTGGCTCTCTCAAGCTCCTCGTCATCCTCCTTGGTCTTCTTTGCGGCCTTCTTCTTGGCATCTGCCTTGGCCTTTGCTCGAGGGTCAACCACCTTCTCTTCAAGTTGAACACCAGTTAATTCAGCCTCCAATTCGCGTTGTCTCTGTAGCGCCGTTGAAGTAGCTTCGTCTTCCGACTCATCTTCGGCGTCCGAGAAACCTCCAAATTCCTCTGGTGCTGCATCACTTTCTTCATCGTCGTCGTCAGAACCTGCCACATCCATACCCGCAGCGGTTGCGTCAACTTCCAAATCAACGAGGGTTTTTGGTTTTTGAGCAGCCAATTCCTCGGCGTCTTCCTCATCCACCTCATGCTCCTCGTCGCTTTCGACTTCCAGTTCCTCGTCCTCACGCTCTTGCTCGTTAAGTGGTGCGCTAGGATCGTATTGACCGCGGACCTTCTTGACGAAAGGACTGAGATGAGGTGGTAGTGAAGCACCAGGAGCATATAAATCGGGTCTCTTCAACTCCTCGTCATTAACACAATCCCAGATCCATTGAGGTTGGATATAGATTCTACCAGGTACCCGAGCTCCTCTTTGTAACTTTTGTGCAGTTTGGTTGTCAGCAGCCTCCTCAGTCTCAGGGTCGACTTGTATAGGAGGACGGTCAACAACTTGGTGAGTGATGGATGGATCCAACTCGTTGTGTGTGTATGCGCCTTCACCCAATACGGCATCCCACCCAATGCGCTTACACCCAAAGGCTCGTAGAATAAATTCTATTGGCTGTCTAGGCGTCTCTCGTGAAAGGAAAAATGTGAAGTTGGAGAAAAGTGTCGAAGGGTCGGTTGCTGAATACGAGGGTTGGAGTAAAATATCACCACCTGGTGCGGCGGGCTCAAATTTATCCATTGTCTCTGTGGCTTCCTCCTCTTCATCCCCATCTTCCTCGCCCGTTGGGGCTTCCATCATTTCTTTGTCTTCCTTCTCGCCGTTGTTTAATTGTGACATGAGTTTATCGATTTCGGCCTGGAGCTTTGGGTTAGGTGTCGCATTTGTTCCATTCGCGATTTGCTTTGGCTGCTCGAGGGCACCAACACCATTTCCTTCCAAAGCAAATGCGCCGAGTTCTGCACCTTGGTCGTCCTTGGTGAGATCGAATTTGGGAGGGTAAACTAGTCCAACGGACGTGTAAAGACGGAAGTTGACAAATCCCAACAGAGTCTGGTAGAATTCAACGAAAGTTCCCATGATTCTGAAATCGACATCTCCTGTGACTCGCTGATTGAATCTGTATGGAACGAGCCATAGAATATCTTGGCCCTGAATGGTCGCCTGGTAGTAAATTCCCTTGATTGAAAGGAAAGATTTTCGTAGACTGTTTGACACAATCAGGTAATGCTCAAACTCCAGGCACAGACGCTCGCATCGCGCGATCATTTTTGCAGGAACTGTTGGTGTGGATGGGAGGTTGGCGAAGAGGAACAACATCGAAAGACAATCATCGAGATCGCGGAGCGCATCGACGAAAGTTGGATATCGTTCTCGAATGACATGATCGAGGGTATATTTCGTCTTTCCAGTTTTCTCGGGTCTCGACGCATTGCGCTCCAATCTCGAGGCATCGTGAGCATCTCCTCTCCCAAGAGCTTTCGAGATCTTCTTCTCGAGCGATTTTTGTTCGCGGAACTTCTGCAGTAACGGCTCGTGGAGGAGGTATTGGATATCTTTGGTATAGTAGAAGGTAGTCGATGCGGTGGAGGATTTGGAAGCTTTCTTCTTGTTTCGAGGTTCGCGGGGGTAGATTCCCTTCCAGATGCAGAGTTTTCGGAAATCTGGCAGACTGATCTGCAGCTTTTTGACGGCCTGAGTTCTGGTGATGAAGTTCTTGGCCTGGCCAGCAACTCCCTTCTTCTTAATTCGTCCCATGGCTGCGGTGCTTGTAGAATTGAAGATGGTTTGGTGTTGTATGTGGGGTTGGGAACTTTCTCTTGAAAAAAAGTTTTGGAGCAGCGATAAGAAAATGTGCTCGGCTTGATTGACAAGCTTCACCGCCCTCGGAGACAGCAGCGGGCCGAGTCCGACTCCGCAGCGCCAAGCCTCTAGTGTTCCCTCATTGAAGCCGAGAATCCGATGGGCAGACAACACCACAACTATCGCGCTTCACTCCTTTGCGCCAGCACTAACTCTACCACTATGAATGTCGACAGAAGGAAAGTCGCCATATTTGGCGCAGCTGCTGCTGTGAGATTTCTGCTGTTTACCTGTTTCCCAGGGCTGCCGGATCTACTGACTGCTCGAGTTGAGATATCGACTCCGGTAACGAGCTTCAAGAGATGTAAGACCCGCTGCCATTGTGTTATACGCTCAAGCTAATGCCATTGCAGTACAAGAAGGCCTATTTCTCTACAACCACAATGTCTCTCCCTACGATGGGGGAGTCTACCACCAAGCGCCAATACTCCTCCCCCTCTTCGCACTCCTCCCAAACTCCATGTCATGGCCGTCAATCACATATCTGTTATATATTTTGGTGGACATATTGAGCGCAAATGCTCTGATGAAGATTGCCGAGTCAGGAGAGGCTGGTTCTTCCAAACTTTACTCTTCCCCCAGAAAGGACAAGAAGTGGACTAGTTATGCCATTGCAGCAGCGTGAGTATCTTTGGTTTCTTGGGCATGGAGCATTGCTGACTAGACAATAGCTTTCTGTTCAACCCCTTCACAATTGCAACCTGCATTGGTCGACCAACAAGCGTCTTTACCACCTGCGCCATCCTGCACGCTATATCCAAAGCTGTAATCGGGTCTTCATTTACGTCCATGTTTGCCCTATCCGTCGCCTCATATCTCTCAATGTACCCAATACTTCTTTTCCCTCCGCTTCTTCTTTTATGTTACGATCGCAGGCCAGCAAAACAACAAAACGACCCCATATATGGGTTTGTTGCAGGAAACGTTGCAGGAGTTGCTGGATTTCTATATTCCCTGTTGCAAATGTCCTACATTATTACAGGCTCGTGGGAGTTCATTGAATCTACCTATGGTGTCCAATTACTACTCCCAGACTTGACTCCCAATGTGGGACTTTGGTGGTACTTTTTTATCGAAATGTTTGATTCCTTCCGGAATTTCTTCTTGGGCGTATTCTGGTTACAACTATCATCCTACGTTGCTGGCTTGACGATTCGACTTCGACGACAACCATTATTTGTAATCATCACTCTGCTGGGGGTGTTTGCAATATTCAAACCATACCCATCCATCTCGGACACATCGTTGTACCTAGCAGTATTGCCGTTATATCGACATGTCTTCCCGCTGATGAGATACACATTCCTTGCTTTGTCAACAATACTTTATGCAACGTTACTGGGGCCAGCATTTTACTATTTGTGGATTTATGCTGGTAGTGGAAATGCAAATTTCTTTTATGCCATTACCTTGGTATGGAGTTTGGGATTGAGCATACTTGTGGCCGATGCTCTGTTTGCTGTACTACGCGATGAATGGGAAGTCGAACGTCCGGAAATGAGAGGAAAGGAAATCCGGCAGATATGATACTGCTGCCCTAAGGATTATCACGCGCAGTTCGAAGATAAAATAATAAATAAAAATCATATTCCAAATCAGGCGGGTTTATGTCCTACTGCCTATGCAACGGTACACCAAGCTCCAAAACAAAACATTCCACTTGCGCCGAAACCGAAATTCTCCCATAACACCGTGTCTCCAGGCCGTCATCATATCATCACAGCCAGTGATAAAATGTTCTTTCTCAAAAGATACTCATCTGGACCTCAACATCTCATTGACTACCTCTCTTATGGTCACCAATAAACACGCCTCTGACCCATCTCTTGAACCGCATCATCCTCGTGCCCTTGTCCATAACCATATTCTCTCTCACAGCCTTCCTCAACTTCTTCTCCGACATCTTCTTATGCTGCCTACATACTCGCAACATTTCCTCGGCCCTCTGGTTCCGTGCTCTCTCTTTCCCGCGATGAGCTCTGATTTGGTCATTGATCACCTTATGGCGCGCTTGTGGTTGTCGGTGGAATCTTTCCAATTGTGTCTCGGTTTCCGCTGCGAACTTGACTTTCTTTGGTTGCACAGTTGACTCCTCGGGTGCTGTGGATATTGAAGATACTGTTATATTCGTGGTTGAACATACCGAGGATTTCGATGTTATCGTACTCGATCTTGAGGTTGGTTTGGAGCCCTTGAGGTGATGGATTTTAAAGAGGGAGGAGATGCTGGAGAGGGAGACTCCTGAGTCTACTCTTGCTCTCTTTTTGGATGTTGTGGTTTCTGGGTCCGACCCAGGTTGTTCGTCAAAGACTTGCAAGTCCTTTGGCGTAATGATTGTGGGACTGTGTACCCATGGCGTTGATGAGTTTCCAGAGTTTGGTTCTAGTTTTTGGGCTGCTGGGACGTGGATCCATGTTGCTGATGAGGTACAAGACTCGGCTACTGGTCTTTGGTGTCCTCGGTTCTTTGGAAAGGGGCTGTGGACGTCGGACTTTGTTTGGGTAGACATGTTGGCTGTTCTTCTCGGTACAGATCTACTGTGACTTGATAGGAATACGCCTCCCTCGAAAACGAGCTGGGATGACCGACCCTCTCTCTGCGAAAATAGGTCCCCTTGATCGTGGATGCTTCTCTGATATTCAAAAGTCCTCTCTCGAGCCAGCTCACAACTACGCCTCCAATACTCTTCTCTTGCCGTGTCGATAGAAAGAGGAAAACGACATTCGCAACGCCCACCAAGATAGGAAACGAATGTGATGACAAGCCAACAGACTTGAAAAGAAAAGAACGAAAGGACGGAACGGAGAGAATGAATGCTTTCGCAAAAGCTCTCTCACTTGAATAACCTGTCAAGGTGGGAATATGTGAGAGTATGGATGGATATGAGTGTGGGGAAGTAATCGGAAATCCGAGGTAGGTAAACTTATTCCAAGTCCAGCCTGCGGATGGATGACGCTGGGATGTGGTCTTCCGTGGTCTTCACTCCTCTCGGTGGTGTTGGTCTTGTTTGATTAAGTTGACAGCTTCGGCCGCTTGTTGTAATGGACTTGATTGTTTATCAAGTTGTCTCTGAAGATGCGTAAACTAGTGCTCCGTCTCGGTGGATTGTGGACCGGATCGCATCTGGTGTTTGTTTTGGTGTGTGAGTAGTTTGGGGCTTGGGTCGTTGGCGGGGGCTTAATATCTTAGTCATTGAGGCTGAGATTGAGGGGGAAGATGATTAGGTGAGGGGGTGATAATAGATGTCATATAGTAATTCACTAAGTGGGTGCTTATAGGCTGATCGTGAGATCACTAATTTGGTGATTGGGTTGTCGTTTATGATGGGAAATATTATAATTTGGAGAGAGTAATTTGATTGTGAAAAGCTAATGGACTAAAGTTAAATTTTGCCGCCATAAATATTAGTATAGAAATTAGTCTCAATTCTTAGTGTTGTCATTCCCAAACAAGTCTAGCCCATCCCCCCCCCCCTTTAAGCGTGGAGTCGAATCCCTGTACCCCGCGGCAGAAAATCACGTCCCCGAAAATCTACCCCAATGGCAACCCAAACACCATAACGAAGATGTCCTCCTCCATATACAATCCCTCATCTCCTCCTCCCCCGGCGCACAATACCGAAGACGCAGATTCCCTCGAGGGCCGCGCCGAAGATCCTGATTTCTCTGACGAGGACGAGGAAGACGAAGAAAGACCAAATCGCTGGACAGGGCCTTCTTCGACATGGCTGAGTCTCACGGAACAAGAAAGGGGACTTGCGGCTTCTTTGGAGGCACTTAGGAATCGGGATTTGAGTACGCATTTGTATAATTCTTTTGCGTTGAGGAGGAGGGGGAGGGAGTTGGTGGAGGGGAATAGGAGGGGCCAGCCTGTACGTAGGATTGGCATTGGGTTGATCGACATTGGGCTAATTGGGGTAGAGCGAGAATCCGGTTGATACCGATCACGACGAACCCTTTTTACCGCCAAAGAGCTGGACGGCTTGGCCATTACCTGCTGGCGAAGTTCCTAGGGAGGGAGAGGAGAATGGTGAGAAAGAGGCGGATGGGTATGAGGGACATACTTTTCGGAAGGAGGAGAGGGGGAGGGAGAAAGCTAGTAGGCTTTTAGAAGACGTTCTTACGGCTACGAGTCTAAGATTCTCGAAAGAGAAATTTGAGAGGAGGGAATGGGGGAGAGACGAGGATATTGGAGACGAAAATCAGCCCGGTTCTGGGGATGAAGACGAGGAATCCGAGGATGGTGGCTATCGTGAGGATAATACTGAAGTGAGGGTTAAGGAAGGAAGCCAGGCGCCTACGACTACATATCTAAAACCGGTCGTTTCTGCGGATGATGAGAAATCTGCGGAGCTTTTACGACCTAGTGTTCGGTATTCGATGGAGAAATTAGATGCAGTACTGATTGCTCTACACCATGCACGAGCAACATGTCGTCGATATGCAGAAGCAGACATTGATAACGAATCAAATTTCAACAGATCCACCAGTAAATCACCAACCAAAAATGGTATAGGAAGACTACGCAAATTTGAAATCCACAACCTAGTCCATCGCGAACGCCAAGAAGAACCCAGCATCGAACCCAAAAGCCCCGGGGACTTCATCCGTCGCAAAAACAGCACAACAGGTTCCCGACGCGGCCGTCAACCAATTCAATATCCCGTTCTCGACGGAGAAACCGAGCAAGACTATTTCATCCGTATCGCTCGAAAGCAGAAGAAACCTCTTCCTGCTTTTGCGCTGAGGAAATCACCTACGAAGTCGCCTTCGAAATCTCCTTCCAAGGGACCCGTTACCCCAAGGAAGAATAGAGCGGAGTCTGTGCTTGCGGCTGAGAATCATCAGAAGAGGTTGGGGTTGAGAGATTGGAGTGAGGTTATTGGGACTGCGGCGCTTGCGGGGTTTCCTGAGGATGTTGTTAAGAGGGCGATGCAGAGGTGTGCGGATATTTTTGGGGAGGGGATGGTGGTTAGGACTTTAGTTGAAGCTCCATTCTTTGATGAGAATTCAATTATGGAAACGGCATATCAACCTGATTTGATTCCTGACTTCGATGCCCAAGCAGATATCTCTGATTCTAAAGGTTCTCAGACAGCGGGTGTTAAACCCCTTCGCGATGTATTTTCTGGTAGTTATCTTTGTCCGGTGAAGGATTGTACGGAAGAAAACGGGTTCAAAGATCAGTTACATCTTACGACTCATTTGAGAAGTGTTCATGAGATGAGTAGGGAGGAAGCCGCGGGGTTCGATGTTGCTAGTGATGAGGAGGTTGAAGGGGCGGTTCATGTTGATGGATATCTTAGACCTGTTAAGAGAGGGTGGAGGGGTATGGATAAGAAACCTAGAAAGAAGAGGGTGGGCAAGAGTTTGGGGTCTGAGATGGGTGGGAGTAGTAGGGGTTCGGAGGAGAATGGGAGTGAAGAGGAAGGTTAGCTGGAAATTCAGCAGTGCATTGCTTGTTTGAGCTAGGCCCATTTATCGTTGCCAAAGCTAAATATGCAGATTTATCGGAGCAGACTGGTTATGGATATATGCTGGAAGTCTTACTAAAGACATCACAGTTGCCAATGCCTCTCAAGAGCTGGAAATACAAAAAACATCGATCAATTCCTCCTCGTCTATCTATCTCATCTAACGACTCAAACTTACAATATCCCAGTAGCCACATAACTCTCTGACATCTATACTCGCCATGCTTTACATATACCTCTTTCAAATCCCTCCCTTTCATCTATTCTTTCCTACAATTCTCTCGGTTCTCTTATACCGCCCTTTTAAGGTCTAACAACCAAAACAAGAGTCTCCCTCTCCCCTCTCCTCGCAATCTCACACCCGAGGTGGATGGTAAGTAACACAATGAGACTAAAGAGCAAGATCTCAATATCTCGAACCTCCAACAAAAAACCCCGTGTGGTGTCTTGTCGTGGAGCATCAGCTCGGGAATGCCGCACGGTAGTAGATTGCGAGGTGGTGGAGTGAGAGGTGGTGGTGGTTTTAACTGGATCAGTCTCCTCGGCAATTTGTTCAGAAGAAGGCGAGTACTTAGTACCTGATGCCGGGATCTGTGTACGAACCTCTTGGGCAATTGATGTCTTTGAGAGGCGAGGGTGAGGATTGTTGGTAGGGATTTTTACGGGGATGGGGATTGTGGGCTCGGCTGGTGATGTCAGGGTTATAAATCTTACCCGTTCATGGGTTTCTGTTGTTGGAGAGGCAGGGCTACTGAGTTTCGATGAAGACTCTGATCGGCGCGTGGGAGGTGGGGGAGGAGGGCTTTTGGAGGTTGGTGTCGGTGTTTTGGTGGGAGTGTGGATGTGGTTTATTGAGTGGATTTTCGCCGAGATTGGGGATCCCGGAAAGGATCCTGGAGAAGAGATTTGGGGTGCTGGACACCAAAGCTGTCCTTGGTTGTTTGAAGTGCTGTCGGTAGTGTTTTCATTTGATGGGTGATCGCTTAAATCTCCAGCATCATGAGAATGGCGATGGATTTCGAAAGCATTTCTAGGCGAGGAACTCATATTGTTCTCGTTTCCGTCTGCGGAGGTTTCGCTTAAATAATCACCAAGCGGAATCTCTCGAACTTTTCCAAGTAGACGAGGCATGAAGAGCGTCTGGGTCGTAAGAGATGTATCGATGTCTTGCAGGTTTGGGGTAGTTTGGGGAGTTCAGGGAATTGTTCTGGCGGATTGCTTTCTCATATTTATACACTTTCCTTGTAATACCGTGATTTTTTCTTTGGCATTTTGAAGTCAGTGATTTATTGTACTATGAGGTGCTCCCCCTGGTAGTTTGCAGTCACAATGGTATCTTCGGAATTCCTTCTCTTCAAACGAGAAATGGTGTTCTATGGTATGATGGGACTTTCAGGTGCGAAACATTCTAAGTGGTCAACTTACACGAGTTTGTTTGCTTCTAAATGTCAGTCAATAGATCGCCGTGGAACCAAAAGGCATGGGGAATTTTCTCTTGTGGCTGGATGGTAGTCATCTTCCCAAATATGTTTTGCGCCGTTGCTGATTCCCTGTGCTAATGCAGCACTTTTCGTTTCGTTTCTTTGTCCAGGCTGAGGCGAATCACCCATCAGGATTAATATAAAGTTCGAAGTCATCCCCTGGTAACTCAATACATTCTTCATCACTCATCAAAGCGAAACTCAACCTGACTGCACAGCAAAGGTTCCAGCCCCAAAAACCCACAATCATGAATAATTCAACACCTTCCAACAACTCAAGCAAGAAAGAATTCGACGATTGGCTCCACAAATCCAAGAAAAATAGACCAACCGAAAAGCAATACTCAACATGCTGTGCCTGCCAGTCGGCAAGTGCACCATTCGACGCATTCCTCCGTCCCGACAACGATGATTCATGTTCTGGATGTGGCCATATTTTTTGCGCAGAATGTGATTGGAAAAAAGTCATCGAACCACCCGGTACAAGACCTGTGAAGTACAACTGGACTTGTTGTGAGTGTGCTACAGCTGGCAATCCGTATGTCCGATCTCATATTCCGAGTGACGCTTCTTGTGAGAAGTGTAGACATAAATATTGTTCCGGATGTACTCAACGTTCGGTTTCTGAAGGAAAGCCTGATAAAGGAGAGCAAAGAGAAGAGGAGATGTCTCTTGTGATGAGGGGGAAGGGAAACGTGTGACCTTTGAGAAGTAAGGGTGGAAGGACGAGACGAAATTGGGACTGCCTTGCGAATCAATTAGGAGTAGCGGGATTTATTTTCATGATCCCCCTTCTTTTGGCTTGTAATATTTCTTCTCTGATTCGTGATTTGTTAGTGCAAGATGAGTTTCTTAAATAGAGGTTGCGGTTCATTTGAGGTTATTCACATCACTTCATCCATTAGCGGATCTTGCATTCTCACATCGTAATTCATGAATGGCAGGCTTCGAGCTCAAAGACTATATCGCGCTCATCAGCAGTCTCCAATTTTCTCATAACAAAACAAAATTCATCTCGAAGGTTTCAAAACATCCGATTCGCGGGATCTAAAACTATGAGCACAACATACAAAGATAAAGCATTATCCTTATCTTTCACTAAACACGAACCCAAAGACGACGATTATGATGCAACTGGAAACTCTAAAGCGACATCAACAATAGACACAGGTGCACCGTGGTCATACTGTTGGATCTGTTGCGAATGCCTTCCCACCACGTCGCTAAACGGTCGACGTACGGAGGATTTATCCTGTATGGAGTGTGGACACGAACACTGTCGGCAATGCATTTACGATCCTTCGCATTGCGCTGCGGCGTTAGCGAGAGAATGGAAAGGGGGAAGATTGAGATTGAATCCGAAGCAGAGGCGGGAGTCTGGGTTGGACTGGGGTACTGGGAAGTGAGATATCGCTGAAAACAAGGAGTGACAAAGTTGGACTTGAAATGAAAGGGGGTGTGTGAACGCAGGCGAAAACATGATAGACGGCTGAAAATGGAAATACAGTAGGCATAACCCTAACATTCCGAATATGTAAAGATCTAACCCTAGTCCTAGATCCTCTATACATTATCCGACCAAACCCAGTGACGGCTGGTTCATCTCGCCTCATTGATTGAGGCTGCAACAAATATGTGTACCCTTAATATATCAAATTGCCCAGCGACGTAATCTCATATCCTCCAGTGCTTGCCTAACACTCCTCCGGAATTGACTCCATAGCTCTCATTCTCAACATGTGCATTCTTCTTTTCCATCCGATGCTATCTGCGCAAGTCTTGGCCACTGTCCCTTTCATTGATTCGTGGTATTTGTTCCACAAAGCGCTTTATTGGTCGTCGACATGCCGTGCAGCGGCAGATTTGTGTAAGAATCGTCTCGGTGGTGCTGTTCTTCCATGATACTTCGGAGGCTTTGGAACATCATTGAAAATGACATGTATGGTCTTTTCTTCGATGTACAATGTTGCCGATGCCGAGTGCATTTTGGGGTCGGTTGATGGAACAGGTTTATGTAACTTGGCGGGTGACATGAGAGTGGGACGACGAACTGAGACGAATCAAAGAATATTGAAGGAGGGCTACCTGGCATTTAAAATTGCCGGGTGTAAGTTGACGCAAAGTAGCCTGTCATTAGAAATTTTCCACCGTTTGAGTACCATGAATTGAGTTGAGAGAGTAATATTCGATTCACATGGAATTTGTTTGCCTCACTCTTTACAATCTTGCATTCCTGGAATATATACCTCCTATTACTCACATCCAGCCAAGTAATTCACCACCACAGAACAAAGGGGTTTGCAGCACGGGGTTTTCTCATACAGTACTACCGATCTCACCAACTCTGATTCTCCCAAACTTCGCACTTGCAGACCTCGAACTTGCAACTAAATCTTGGGGATTCATAGCAGGAGTGGGGCATGTTCCCCTTTCCGCCCCTTTACCTTCGCCTAATATGCCATCTAGCCCCAACATACCGTTTCTCCTATCATCCAAAACACCTAATGACATTACCAGGCCTTTCTTTAGTACCTCCGTGATCCTCTCCATTCCACCGAATTTGTCAAATATTTTCCTTTCCGCAAATGCTACCTTTTGTTTGGTACAAAAAGAAGAAGTGATCGAGTCACCTGGCAGCTCCTCAATTTTCGATGACGAGTTTGGGATTTTGGTACCATTTTGTGAATAGAAAGGTTTTATTTCAACGATTGAACCAGAATCTGTTCCATTATTTGTGAGGAACTGCGTTACAACCGTGAACGGCTTGCCAGTATCAACTCCTTTCCCTCCAATTCCATAATATCCAGTGTCACCAAGCCGATACGGGTTGAAAGCACAACCATCGTCATCGCAACTTGAGCATTTAACAGCTGACTGGGGTGAGTCAATACCGCCACAGAAATCTTCCAAGCATTGTGTTTGGGATATCGAAGCGCAGGGGTGTATTCCGAATGAGGAGGAGATCGCGTTTCCCGTGAAAGCTACCACGTGAGGACAACAAGAGCCACGAAGTCCAATCCCAGATTCTGCATCGTCCGTTGATCTAAAATCTGGGAAGGTAGTCCAGTTTCTTACATTTGCCTTTCACGACCAATTAGTCACCTCAGTATCTTTCAATTCCCGAAGGAGACCTACTATACCATTCACGAAACGTAAATTCTTTCCACAGCTCGCATCACAATATCCAGTTCCAAATCTTGCACCCGCTTTGTTCTCGGGATATCGGGCCATCCCACCATCTTCGTCCATTGCCAGGAAGTTTATGTTTGCACTAATTCCACACGGTAATTTCGAGACATCAACTTCGAAACTAATTTCGCGATTGAGAAGCTTGAACATTTGATATGAGGTATCGTCGGACCCCATCATAAACAGGCGAGAGCCCTTGAACATGGAATAATCCATAAGGTTTACATATTTCAAACTTCAGAAATTAGTCTTCGTCCATTTGAGAGAGAATTACACTTACGTGATTGAGTCGTTAATGGGCTTGACACCCATCTCTTTATAAGAAGAGCCGTCGATGGCGCATAACTCGGTACAAGTTTCATCATTGGCACACAACGTCCCATTAGGATAATCCTTCTCGATCCATTTCCCATCGGTAAAGCAATTGGTGTATGAATTATTGGCGTATTTATGAACCCATCTCCAATTCGCGTCAAAAGTGAGAGAACCGTTTTGCTTGACACAACCTGTTTTGGTGCATGCTTCCCAGCTCATGGGTGGGTGTATTTCCGGTTGGAAAGTTGCATATTTTTGGCACTTCGCGAGGGGTGAAAGTGAACTCAAGAGGATTGAGACGAAAGGATACATAATAAAGGACTCAAGCTGGGATAAAGTTGGTAAATGGTTACATGGAGAGAGGGAAGAGAAGAGTTCGAAATTTTATGGTATATTGAAGTGTTCTATCTCAAAGATACGTCGAGACCGCCAGCCAGCCGGAAAATATCCAGACTTCGGTCACATATCACTTGATGTACCCCGCAATCCTTTCCCGAACCGACGAATCGTAAAGTTTATTTCTTCCCAATAACAGACGCTGTTATGAATTAATATATTAACATGCTCGTTTAGAGAAACAATACTGCCTCGTGCCACCACATTGATGAATGCTCTAAATTCGCTTCCCTCCCATCCCCAAAAATGCATACCGTCAAAAAAAAGAATACCCCATTTGCAGGGTCGTTTGTTCTCATTTTTTGAAACCCTTTCTGGAGATATCCATTGGCACCAATCGGAAAGTGGGCCGAAGAGATATACAATCAACCGTTTAGGCTAACAAATGTTGGCGGCTTCAGACTGTCCGCTTCAGGGAAAAATCCGAATTCCAAATCAATTTCTTCCCGAAACAGCCGTTTTACATTACCTTGAACAAAACCAAGTTTTGAAGATTTGGACGTGAGAATGTTCTCAGCATATATTTATGGAGCCAGAATGTAGTCCGTTAGTTTGTATTGAGACCAAATGGATTCTTGTCCTAGAAAATTGTACTATGATTATTTCATACTAACTAGAAATATTTCAAGTTGCCATACAATTCAGTACCAGCCTTCTAATGCCGTAGTCCTCCTCATATATAACAAAAAACACTAACCTATATGTATACCCACAATCTTACGAGTACTCATTGCGAGTAAACGATTATTAACGCTTTAATAAGCCTCCATCGAGAATGCGGTCGGCTGCAAATATATTTCGGAAATTATTAACCTTTGGCCTGCGCGATGAAGATCCGTTCGATGCCAGAACTGTTCTACGCTACGCGAGTGGGACCCCACTATGTAGTAAGTAGCTCTGTGGATTAAACAACACTCTGAACAAAAACACTCTGAACAAAAGAAGCTTTCGAACATGGCATAGTCTGCTCCCGAGACGTTCAGGTATTGAGGCTCGGAGGGAACCTGTATGACGGCTGTTGCGATGAGTGGTAGGATTAGAGCTTCCACCAGGTGGGTATACACCTTACAAGTCTCGTTGTGTAAGACTATTAGGCTGGCGGGGATCTCGAAATAGTTCCATTTTCTGGGCGATAACTGCTGAGAATTCATTTATTGTCCCGTTGCCATTTCACGGCTCGGACTTTAGTCGTGCTTGTATTGGCGTGCGGTTTCTTTGTCTGGCCGGGACATTATGGGTGGTGAGAGCAAGACGTATCCCCGTATTCTGCCAAATTATCAAGTTGTTTGATGTGGAACGAAAGTGCTAACTAGGAAGGAGGGACCATAAGTTGCGATTGGAGGTTCGTTGGAGGTTGATTGGCCGAGCTTGGTCCTGGCGTCGTTGGGAGTGAAGGAGCGACCTACCACCAAGCTGTGGCTTAAGTGAGAGCAACTTGGAGTATAGGCCACCTTCTCGAACTCAAGCCTTTCATTACAAATAAACAGATTTCAAAGGCATGTAAAGAGGAGGTGTTGAATATTGATAGTTAGTTTAGCAGTTGTAAATATAGTAGACACTCTTATTAATCTTATTTGAGTTACAGGTTCTAGTTTAAAATAGTCTGCTATAGTTATTCGATTCACACTACACCGGATTTTTCGTTATGTAATGACAGGCACACGATTGAAGCATAGGGAACATGTCACGGGACAGGCCAAAGAAGAATCTCCCGTCCGCTACAGCGAGTCGATGACTGTGTGCTGTAAGCAAGATTATTTTCTCGTCAGAGTTAGCCCTGGATGAGAAGGAGTTATTTCGAGTCGCCATTGAGACCTGAGTCAGTATTAAAGGGTCTGTTCACCAAGGAAGGAGCGACCCCAGTCGGCCTGGGTGTGAATAGGTGGAGGTGCAAATTGGGAGGAAATGGCGACCTCAAATTCTAGCTCCATCTGTTTTGGTCAAGTCGCGATCGATAGGTCTAGAGATAACGACCTTGAGTTCCTTCCTCGTCGAATGGCACTACGATGGTGCAAGGTCAAGGTGTCCGCTTAACAGTTGCGAGGGAAGAAGCGCCGTCTCCACGAACTACCAAGCTATGACACAAGCCAGATTAACTCGGAGTATTTTCCTGTACAAGTGTAATTTCAAATTTGTATTCGTAGTAAATTCCATCAAGTCAGTGTCACCAAACCAATCTCTACACCAACCTTGGTTTCCCACCCTTTTCTCCAAAGTATCCTTCTTCACTGGCGTGCCTCTATCGACAGCCTAGGGGCTACAAGTCATCAGCAACAGCAGCGAAGCCCTCTATTAACCAGTTCCTTCGTGCTTTGCTCGAGTTCAGTTCTTCCGGATAGCTGGCGATGTCGAAGTCAATTTGAGATGCCGTCCTCTGCTGAACATTTTCGAACCTATGCTTGTCAGGAAGTCTTTGAATTCCCTTGCAGGCGGCAATTTTTCTCCTGGGTTCCTCTCGTTTACCACGCACCTCCTTCAAAACTACAAGGAATGTTTCTTTGGTTTCCGTACGTGCGGGCTGGGGGAAGCTATTGAGAACACGCCGAACCTTTTCATAATTAGAGTTGAGGCGATTGCTATCTGCTGTGAACGCGTTTTCATTTAGCGATTGGGGGGTATTTTCGTTGAGACTCGAATTATTGAAGGCTGCCATTTCGATGCTTGCGGATGTTGACTGCCACTTTGACTGTTTGGAGGGGCTTCATTGTTAATTTTCCTGTGGTTTCGAAATTTGATTCTTCATATGCAATCAAAGTATGCACCTGTCGATATATAACCCTTGGCAGGTCCTTTGCTTGCTCAATTATCCCATTGAAAAGAAACATGCAAAGTGTGGTCACAAGGGAATGGGGGAGACGTTATTATATGGAGTTGCTGCTTGCTGGATGTCAACAGGAATGCATAAAGTTTCCATTTATTTCAATTCTCTCTAGGTCACAGGTTCTAATGATGGTTCTCAATTACCCTGCACCATACACCAAAACTCCACCCAGCGTAGAAAATGAGTAGAGTAGAGTAGAGTAATAGGCTGTTCCTCTACTCTACTCAATGAAATCAGTCATTACTAAAACTCTACTCTACTCTACTCTGAGTTACTCTAAGTAGCTCAGAGTAGCGTCGGGCCGACTATCGGAGGCCGGACCGGGCACCGAAAAATAGTATAAGAGTCTTTATATGGGTTACTTGACTATACCTTTAAACTAAGAAAAGCTACTATCAAATAGTAAAGAATTTAAATTTAAGATTAATTACTGTTTCTTCTTTTTTATCCTTAGAAACATTCCTATTTATTAAGAATATATATTTAAATCCTGTATAAATATCACGTGTCTATTACTCAGAGTAATAGAGTAGTTACTCTACTCTACTCAGAGTAACGTTGAGTAATGAGTAATTTGTTTCTTACACTGTCTCCACCGGAGGAGTTATAAATGACAAATGATTTACGGTACAACCTTCAGGAGCTATTAACAGAGAGCAAGGTCTCGTCTTCTTCGATTCAAAATCCTCGTGCTCTGCTGTAGTTGAGATCTGATCCGCGACCACTTCAGAGCCCAAACTCTAACGCACACTACCGAGTTCATCATCTAAAAATGGCCCTCCTAATTCAACACCATTCTCAACATTTAGTCCATCATCCTCAAAAATTGGTCCATCATGACTCTCATCTGAGTCGAAAGCTCCAGCATACAATGCGATATATTCACCATGCAACCGGTTAATTTGCCTCTCCAGAAACTTAATTTCTTCTTCCCTTTGTTCCACCGGTAAAGCTAACGCCCCCGCAAACGCAAGACCATTCACCTTTCCAATTTGACAAAAGCCTTTGGCGCTAACGAGTCGTTCCGCCTCGATCAAAGGTGCGAGTTTAGCATTCAGGGCACTAATATCGAAATCCAGATCGTCCAGGGTATTGAGAGCAATCTGCTTCGGGGTAGGACGTAGGAGCTTCGGGTGCGATGATAGTACGACTTCTTTGTTCCAGATGCTGATGAGTTTGTGATGTCTCTTGTATACTTTGCAAGGTACCCGGCAGTTAAGCTTGAGGAGATTGAAGTAGGAGAGTGCTGGCGTATTCGTAGCTGATTTTCGAGGGGGAGAAAAGGGGGGAGATGAGAAGGGCAGAGCGTCTTGGGTTTTGTCATCGACCGCCGTGATCTGTGGCATAGGGTTTCTTCTTGAGGTCGTAAGTGAGAAAAAGGCTTCTTCCTTTTCATCATCCACGTTGATTTGCGACATGGTCTTGCTTCGAAAATTTAGAGGTGAGAAAGGAACAACCTCTTGGGTTTTCAATTCCGGCTTGATTTGTGACATGATTCGGGCTCTAAAGCTTAGAGGGGAGAAGACCAGAGCCTCCTTGGATTTGTCCTCCTGGAGGTTGATTTGCGACATGGTGTTTGGGGTTCTAAAAACGAACAAGATGTCAACTTTCTTGCTTTGAATAGGTTTGACTTTACCGAGATTTTTGGATTACGCACCTTTCAGTCCCAGGTCCTATTCCTACAGGCAAAGCACAGGTTGGTAGGGAGTGAATAAAATGACTGTTGCAAGAGAGAGTTTCGGTGCAAAAGATGTCGTGGCTGATGAATCTGCATCCGAATCATAAGCGGGCCACTTCGATAGAATACCTCTGTTGTGTATTTTGAGATAGTTAGGGAGCTTCAATCGGCTCTTACGGAAATATTAGGCGCATTTTCCGTGTTCTTCTTCAGCCCTTTTTCGCTTAATTGGCGTATTCAATTTTGAGTGAATATTTTCGTATCAGTTCCATTACTTAAGAGCGCTAGGCTTATTTTCTGTTATGCAAGCTTTAGACTTAGGTCAAGTTGAGATAACACCAAATCAGCGAAAAGGTCCGTTCTTCTCTAGGTTCCAGTCTCAAGAGAGAAACCCGCGACAAGGAAGCAAATATGAGATTGAGAGTATTCATGACAGTATTATTTCTCTTTCAGGGCATGCCCTCGAATCCAATGCTATAGCAAAGTGCTGCTTTTAAAATCCTCACTTTTCTGAATTCGAATCCGAAACCACATCAATACCTCACATTGAAGGAATATGGTTCAACTTAGTACCAGATCATTCCCATCTATAATTAACATCATCAGCTCTACCTCCGACTTTGACCGTGTCGCTCTCCAACAGGTCGATTATTTGTAACCTTACCCTTTTGTTCCAACTGCAACCTCAGCTGCTTCAACTCCGCAAGCCTCCCTTCGCTAAATTCAATAAGCTGGTGAAACCTTTCTGCCGCTTCATTTTTATCCCCCTGAATCATCTTCCACGCAAGGTTGAAGGCCTGCGTATTTAAAGTTGCAGCCATGGGAGCGTAAGAGAAATCCTCGCAGTTCACCCTCAAACGCACTTCTCCATATCTGAAACTTGCTATTGCATTTTCGATCTCCTCAATCTCCTCATCGAGTCGTGATATTTGAGTTTTGTCCTTTTTGGAGAGATTCAGAGCGAGTTGGGGTTTCTCATACAGTGAGTTACGAGTTAAGCTTGAATTTGCCTACTTTTTTTGTAATCCGAGCTTTTTTTTTATTAAGGCTTTCTCCCTCTTTTCCTTAGAAGACAGAAAATAAAAGTATTCTAAAAGAGACGAAGCCTAGCTAGAAAGAAGCGCTATATCTAATTATCTCTCTTCTATATAGTTTATCAATTTAAAGTAAGTATAACAAAAGTAAACTAAAAGATAAATAATTCTTAAAATAACCCCTTTTCTTGAAAAGATTTTCACTACCCCCTGTAAGGTCGACAGGCTATGCCAAGACCCTATAAAAATCAAGACAGATATAAAATTGTCTGTTTTTGTCCTATAAAGTTTATAGAGTACAAGGGGAGATATAAGCCTCTTCTTTCCTGTTCTTATAAATAGTATATCATATGTTGTTATTAATTAATAGGTAAAAGAGTGCCTAAAAAGGGGGAAAATCTCAAAAAGCTCGGTTTACAAAAAAAGTGGGCAAATTCAAGCTTAACTCGCAACTCACTGTATTTAATATCTCGAGACTGAGAGGAGAAACTCGTAGTTTTGGTATTGCCTTGGATGAGCGGAAAGGACCCGGAATGAGAGGCTTCACCGGCGTGGCGCTGGTTTTCTCGAAGACCTGTAGGAATTTTTGTACTTTTTGCCCCGAAAAAGGCCAGTGGAAACCGGTTTCCGTTGTTGCGATTTGACATGACTTCCTGCTAGAAAGAATTCCAATACTGAGGTTCAAGAAATAAGGTAATGTTTTGAGATTGAGATTTTTGTCTTCTGTGCGGAGAGACTGGGGTTTATTTCCGCGATGGCACATGGTCTTTTACAAACTCAATAATGTCACGTGTGGAGTGTGTATGGTTTCGTGGCAAAGCAACCCTATGATTCAAATCATCATAGACCACAAGACTAATATCAACAGATTCTTTACAGTTGCCATTTGATTTCGTTTTTGCCCTAAAACTTTAGTCACAATTCGGAATTAGGAAATCTATGGATCTAATTCACACACATACCTCACTCACGCCCAGTCATCACACAACAGCTGTACAACCCTTTAACTCATTGTTGTAAAACATAAAAGCTACTCCCAAAAGAACACCTGTGATTAGGGCTTCTTCTCAATAACGACAATTTAGCCTTGGTTAATGCCCGTCACATACAAGAAACGTGGGCTTTGCTCCAAGTAAACCTCCATTACTTTGATTATGCGCACTAGTCTACGATAATTACTTATATTGTCCGAAAACGTTTTAAAGGATAAGCAGCTCTAAATGCCTCTTGTAAACGTTCTCGTAAAATATTATAAGTTGTCACAAAAATCCGGAGGCAATATAGGAATGGGGTGTACTTAGACCAAAGCTCTGGACTCCTACATGTTTCGTATTGAAGCAATAACTCGGGTTTTCTCTTTTTTTATAATGTGTAGTTAAAAAAATAGTGTTGTGTGTTTACCGGTATCAGAATAAGGAGATCGCACTGTCTATCCCTCGATATATGCTAAAATAAAAGTTCCAAACACAACCGTCCACAAACAATAGTGACATGATGTCAACCCATGTTCCATTAAGAGAATTTATTCTTCCCACTTATCCATAAATGCAGTAGCTGCAACACCCGGACGTTGAAAAATGGGATCCTGGTAGCTCTTAGGTTGTAATTTGTTGTTTTTGCAACTAGTAAGAACAAAAATTGCAATGACAGCAGGGTTCCCTTTTCCATCGAGGTATGGAGTTGAGTTGCACCAGTTTCCGACTCTAGAAAGAAGAGGAGTATTAGATTGTTGCCTCAGTAATCTCGAGGAAAAGAAAGGATTTATGACGAATTAATTGACTTACGTCTTTGCTTTATCGTTTACACAAGCTGGACTGGCACGTTTTCGAAAGGGAGCCCCATTGGAATTGCCGTTATTTCCGGGAGCGATCGGAGAAGTGGAAATTGTCCCACAGGACGTCAACATTATTGGGACTGTGGTGAAATAGCCACAGTCTGAGCCATTGTTTTGTGTTGGTCGAGTGAATGTGAAACCTGTAAGCTCGGTTTTGGAGTTTGAATATGAGTAAGATGCCCCCTAGATGTGTCAGTTTTTCCATATTTTGAACATGCTTATTTTTGATTCTTACAATATCGAATGCTCCTTTGAGCATCGCTAGCGCCCCCTTATCCTTTCGCTTTCAATGATAGATGAATTAGTAATTTGTTCCTCACCAGGCGATATTTCCAATACTCGCTTGCTGAGTCCCGCGTTGACATTGAACTCGAAGGGGTTGGTGACAGTAGATGATTGTGTAGACAGAATTGCACATGTAAGGCCTTTTGTACATTTTGCCAGGGGAGCCAGTGGAATCTCATGGCCGTAGAAAAAGAAGACTCTTATTTCGCAGTAGCCTGCGCATCCATCTCCTTTGATCTTCATGCTGTTCTTGCATGTTCCATCTTTATCGATACTGTTGATGGGCTTGCAGGCGCCTGGCTGGCCGTTGTAATAATCCTTCAAAACGAAGATTTAGCAAAGGATCAAATGATAAAAGAGGAAGAGCTTACGACATTGGGTTCGGAGCCGCCGGTTGGGTTGATCTCTGGACAACGATCGGCTCTGGGTACGATTGAAGGTTTTTGAAACTCGACATTACTTCTCCCTAGAATGGATGCTACTCATGGGTCAGTGGCAGAGGCTACTGCTGCGAACAATAATGTGAAAGAAAGAGCGAGCATTTTATCTTGCTGAAAAATCAATATTGTAAGCGAAGTAAATTGGAGTGTTTTGCTTCAGGGAATGGAATGAAGAGAATCGGATGATGAAAAGGGTACAGGTATTTTACTCAGTTTATATATTTCCTATTTTCTGGTCTACTAAGCGGTCCATCAATATCAGAACACCTCACCCCAAGATGCCTTGACCCCCAGAAGCTAAAGGTTTAACTGTATGAGCCACCCACAAAGAAGCACAAGGCACAGTTATGTTGGAGTTACAATCCTTCAATTCCGTTGAGCCAACTAAACGTTTCTCTCAAGATTATACCAACATCCAAATACATCAACAAGGCACTAGCAACCTCCAACAATATGTTTGTTCTAGCTTCTGATTCTGAAGGAGCATCCGGAAAACCAACATACTGGGTTCTGGAGCTCGATAGCCCGCCCGCCTCAAACATACTTTTGCATCGCGGTTATATTGACCTTACCGTATCACGTCATTGTCATACCCAGAGCACTGAGTGAAAAAGGTGGCATCTACGAACAGTGGCCATGAAAGTGGTGTGTCATGACTCCAGATTTTGACAAGAAAAATCCAGGTCAAGTAATTATGGTGAGGAATACCGTGTTCGCGTGGAAAAGAAAAACCTACTTCGAGTCTTTTCGTGCAGCTAAATTTAAGATTCGATATGGAAGTGGCAACAACTGAGTATTGAGAGGTACCTCTTGAAACGCAGTACCTCAATGTTGATGTTGGATCGGCTTTGAACTTTGAATTTGCTAGGAACCACCAAAATATCTTTCACGGGATAACCGAAGATCGGGATCGCAACCTTGCAGAGAAACGGCCGTTGGAAGCCGACCAGAAAGCTGTGTGCAATAGAGATTTATTCCTGCCACAAACCAACACACGGCGTTCCCGTTAGTATTGAAGTCTTGGGGGCGGATTGTTAGGGGGCTCCCAAGCCCTCCTCAGACTCCTAGCCTGATTGCAACACGGCTTGTGAGGCCAAATTGCAGCGGTATCGAGATGAGGATGAAGAGATGCTTAGTCTGAGAGCTATATTTGGAGTCGATGACATTTATCTCAATTGCTACAACACTATTCGTAGGAGACCCGAAAATACCACGGAAATTAGATTCTCCAGAGCTTGAGTAGCTCCAGAACTCCCTAGTGGGTAGACTTTTGTTCGATAGGAAAGCAAAGCGCCCGAAAATATGGAAACGATATTTCATTGTTTTCCACTCACTTAAAATTTGAAACTGGGGAAGCTGCACGGCATGAGGATGATATGTAGCGGGCGGAGGAATCAAACTAAGTCAATGACGTCTTTACAACCACCAGAAATGTATTATTTGACAAGCATCTAATGCTGCAGGTTGCTATTGATAGTATTGTCCAATGAAAATGAGTGGCTGAGTTTCCCTGTTGGAACACAGGGGTTAAATGAGTTTAACCGATGCAGTTACCGAGTGGTCGGGTCCCAATAAATTGGAATATGGGTTCTACCGTAGTCCTGCAGGTAAAAAGGAGGTCTAGTGTAGAGGTAGCGGCTGTGTTATTGGATATTTATGCTTTCATCCCTGAAATTGACATAAATTAGGCGCCCATCTTCATCCCTACCAAAATTCTGGAACACCAACTTTTAGCGAGGAGTCAGCCCCCAGTTCTCTGACGACTTATTATTCTTTGCTTTGCCTTCTTCCTCATTTACAGGTAGTTTCCTTTTCCTCTAAATTTTTTCGAACTCCAGTTTTTGTACCCATCATGTTTTTTGTTACACCTCTGGTAGTGTTAGCGATTCTCGATATTTTTGGATCTGCTCATGGGGATGACACTTGCAATTATCCTGACCACAGAACAGTGAACGCAAGTGGAATCGTACCACTACCTGGCTTTCAGCCATTTATCAATGCTGCAGGCTTGACAAACTCGACCTGGTTCATTTCTACCTCTATCAAACAAGAGAGAAGTTTTGATACGTATAGCATTGAGCAAGACTTCTGGTTAGATTCACGACCATTCATTGCGGCTTCGCCAGAAGAATTACCCTATACCGGGTGCGCTATACTGTTGACTGGATTTCCAGCAAACCGCACTTCGAGCAATCCAAATAACAAGACCGAGAGTTGCAATGGTCTCCTAGACGAAGACTGCCGCTCGGCAATAACTGGTACAATCAACTCCCTAATAGGACGTCGCACGCCACAGTTTACACCTGATCCATGCGAATCTATAATATCAACCCCACCCTCTCAATGTAAAGGGTTCTCTTGGTCTGGGGTGAAATCAGCAAGTAAGCATTTCTACGTTATCTATTTTCAAAATGCCAATTAACTTCAACAGAGGCATTCGGAGATCCTCTCTTTTCGACAAACACGAATGCATCTTGTCGTTCAAGTGTCTTCAACGGTACCCAAAATCTCATCTCAATTGCGACGGATACCGGTTCCACGACCCCATTGAACGACAACACCACCTACGATAATTGGGTGAAAAGATCGACGCCCTTAGTTTTAGCTGTCTGGTCAAAGGATATTTACCAAAACATTAGAACTCGACCAGATTGGGGTCGTAAGTACCGAAAATCTTTGCTTTGTGCTTTCAATACAAAACAAACTCACGCAAATGCAAGGCTAACACCAAATTATCACAGAATCTGCGGTGGTGTGTGTAACACCAAATATGATAGAAACTGGAAGCAGAGCTCCCATATCCAACGCTTCTGGAATATGGTCTCATCAATACGATTCGTGGCTACTTCTGTTTGGAATTTTGATTTCAGCATGTATGTAGATGGCAATGCTGTGGCCTTTAGACTCGTACTTATATTTTCAAACACCCCTGCAGACGAAAATATGAAGTCATCGTTTTAATACAAAATGCATACTCTTCCTTTGTCACCCGTTTCTATTATTGACCTAATTAAATCATTCCCAATTCAATTTTCATCCCATTTTCCGTGGAACTCGCTTAACCTTCAGGGCCTCCAGGCTATCCATAACCGATAAAACCCCCCAAATTAACTCACTCTCTACATCGTTCAAATCACGAACTTTTCATATACAACTGTGACGTTCCAAAAACACAAATAAAGGTAAGCATAAAAGGAAGGATCTCAGTTCCGCTACTTTAATTCCAGTCACTCATACGCCAACACCACCCCTATCACTAACAAAATAAAAGTCAATAAAATTGCACGAAGTTCGTAAAAAAACGGCAATTGAATGTGTCCACCACCTGCTGAAGTTATTTTAAAAACCTACAGAGTACGTTTTCTTCCACATGAGTAGGCCCCGACCAATGTTTCACGGAAACCTGGCTACCACCATTCTGTCCAACGCCTCATCCTATCTGATTATAGATATTGTATGAAGCATATACGAACTTGAAAACGATTCTCCAACTCAAACTCTAACCAACGCGGTGTCCCGTCCGGAGAGTCACAGAGTTTCTCTCCCTCAAAAAGAACGCTTTCAACATGAGTCGCTAAACTAACCGCGATGCAAATTTTCTTCATTCTCAATAACAGGGAATTTTTCTCCGAGGGTTGAGAATTTAACTTGCGAATTTTAAGGGTTCGTCTCATGCTCACAGCATGAAATATATTATGAGGCTGGATACTGAGAAAGCAAGAATGGCGATCTCCAGTCGCGACGATGGCAATCCACGTGTTCTGCACAATCGAATAACCAACCAAGATACTTGCAATATAAGGAGTAGCTTAACCATAGAGCTACAGTCGTCTAGAGCTTCGATATCACGCTCAGAAAGAACTGGAAAAGAACGAAGAGGCCTAACTCCCAAGCAGAACATAATTGCGGCGCTGGTAGCGTACAACATTACCTTGGTAAAAGCTTCGTGGGGTCTTTTAGATCTAGGAACTCGAGTATCTCGAGATAGTGTCATCCCGTATTGGCAGAATACACTTGTATCAGCTCGGCTTCTGTGCCCATTGCCGTGGCCACGGCATTGAAACGTGCCAGATAGTTGGCCGCTGCAAAATGCTCGCTGAGAGTTTTCCCCATGATATACTCCGGTACCAGCACTGTGATGATCATCCATTTGAGTTGCGTGCTTGAATCCTGAATCTTGGGCCAAATGCTCTCTGATTTTGTCTCAATCCAGCCTCTGCAAGTGGTTACAAGGCTTGTAATGTTGGCACCCCTCAGGACATTTCTTCTCAAATGGCCATGGTTTGGCTGGGCCAATTGATCTCTTTGCTGGAATGTTCAGATGCAAAGCAAGAGGATTGAAAACCAGTTCCACAAGATAAAAAGTAGCCCGTGCACATTTGGGCAAATTTAGTTTTCTCCTGCGGGCAAGTACAATTCATCATAAATATCAATAATGCGATTGCCCTGTTGCCGAGAACCCATATAAGGTTGCGCATACCTAGCTAGGTAAAGAATCTTTGTGGTGCACAAGAGCACTACCATAGTCCCTAAGAAAAGTACACTATTCTTTGTTATAGAGCAATATCATAAACTATAAACTCAGGATTCAAAGAAACCATCATCAGCGATGAAACCCTTGTAACCACGCGCTTTACACTAAAATTTCAAACTTTCTCTTAACAACTCTACCGTCCCCTTTCTTCCCATCGCATATTGAGGCCATAAACCATAGCTTATAATGTCAACGAGCAAGGCAAGGAATTTAACTACCACACCTAAAAAGTCGTAGAACAATCAGTTAGCGATTTCTTTGGTAAGGATGGTAGAATGGCTAAAAAATAGCTCTTACAAATCATGGTGGCGTAGAAAATGAAGACGCCTATTTATTTATAGGACTTCAGCAAGCCTGAGATGAATGTGTGACAGGTGTTGATTAAAGTGGGGATGATTTGGTCGTATATAAATGAGGATATAGATATAGGTGTTGTTGGGAATGCATTTAGAGGTGGTAATATTGATGACGTTCCGTTTGCGAATACTGTATTCACAGCAGAAGGAGTAGTGTAATTGACGATATCGATGTCGAAGACAAAGTCGAAGGATATACTACATGTTATTGTACGTTGGAATATTGTTGCTTGGAGAATTGTGCCCAAATTCATTTTGCGGAAAGTGGAAATTTTGAAGTGATGAGTTGATTGTGGAAGATGGGGTTAAAAGACTAAGTCATGAGTGTTGAGCTACGGTTGGGTGTTGAGGTCATTCCTAGGTAGTTATGGTTTTTCCGCTCCGAAACACGTGAAAAGTCACGTTTCGGGAATTCCATAGAGCTTTGGAATCCACACTCCACCCCTCAATACTACCATCTATACACAAAAAGGCATGAAGTCTTTTGGTAAATATGCTCGGACGCTTGATGGGGTTTCAGGTGCCAAAGTCTGCACTCATCGGGCGAAAAGTAAGTAGTCAGGATCTTGGAATATGATCTCATTTTATCCATAGATAAGTATGAATTGTACTCTTTCAAACCATAGACATGAAGAATACATAGCTCGTATGTGTCAAGGGAACGTCCTCACAGCCAACGCTACTCGTTTGCTTCAATTTGGTGGAAAGCGACGATTGTCTGTAAACATCGCGCATTAGCCGAGTGTCCGTTTCATTCCAGCCTTCCCTTAATATGGAATTAGTTTGCATCGAAAGCTGTAACTTAAAAACAATAAAATCTTTCTGCAAATGCATCGGGGTGTGGCGTTTCGAATGAGCATTTTCTTGGTGTTCTCGCCTGACGCATCAGCAAAGGAAGGCAGGTGCGAACCAGCTGTTGAAGGAAATGGATAACACTTCGGATTTGCCCGCCCTCCCGACATTATGCAAACCAACATGTCTGAGTGTATGTACCATTACTCTCCATGCCTTTCCAATAATTCCCAAGTCTTCTCAGACTTTGGCTCCCAAGCCATGTAAAACTGTGCTAATAGCTTTTGGATTTAGCTGCACCAACGGACGATATGCCGGCCCCCGGCCAGCAACGCCATCCGTATGTCAATTCAAACTGGTTTTTTAAATTGCGTTCATGGCTAACTTATCTGTAGGGAAACCAGGCCTTCGGCACTTGAAGACGGGTAAGGCGACAACGGGTGCTGTTCTTGTGTTACTCAATTTTGCTGATTCTTCCTAATAAGAGTCCCGCAATCAGCACTCCACCTTGAGGAAATGTATGTTTCATCAAGTCCCCATCATTCATTTAGATACTAAGAAGTTCTCCCCAGGGACCGAGTTCGGAGCCTGTTTGTGGACCTGTACTCCATCCAGTCAGAACTTATTGCTTACTTGAAAATCCCTCAAGTGAGAGACAGCTTTATAAAGAGTCAGTTACTTGCTACACTGACTCTCTTGGTCATTTCTCAATTACTGACAACTTTCTTTAGGAAGAGGTTGCGAATTGCAGCGTTGGTACTCTCTGGTCACTCTACCTTGCCAGACTTACTGACCTGCGGTTTTATTCAGAGAGGAGACTACAGAACGATTGTTTATAACTTACTCTCCTATTGTTTAGTCTTTCACTGACCTAATGCAACAGAATGATGGAGAAGAACCAGCTGTTCGTCCACCTAGTTGCTTGTATATTTATATCGCTGATGTTCTTATTCATAAACAGACAACAGGCTAACTTAGAGTTGTATAAACTCGCTCATTCATACATGTCGACCTCATTGCTAACACAGCCATGTAGAACTACAGAGAACTAAACCCTGCTTTCGCAGGTTGAGCAGAAGTAAGATACCCACTCCTTTTCCACGTTGCCAATTACTAACAGCCTTTCTTAGGGATGAACAGATTACATCGATGTCAGTTCTCAAACACTTTCTATGATCGTCAGAACTAATCATTTGTCACATATTTAGGGAGGCAGAAATCAAATCTTGTGAGTACCTAACACACTCAAGAACTATCTTTTGCTGATAATCCAACAGTGAAGATGAGAAGAAGAGGTTAGTTCTCCAAGTTTCTTCTGAGGATTATCAGCACTAACTTGAAATCAACCAACTCAGTGATGACGCTGTTGCAAATTTGTTAGTGTTTTTACTCAGCTTTGGCACAAAAGTCACTGCTAACTAACCACAACAAAGGCCTCACAAACCAAGCCCTTGTGTGAGTAAATCCAGGAGTCTATACGTTGGAAATGTAACTGACATAGATCTAGGTAAAGTAAGCAGTTGAAACTTGAAGAGTAAGTTTAATATCTACTCTGTTATTATTCTGTTGAAGTGCTCTGACATCTTTCTATGGGGCACTTCTTCGAAAGGAGGAGAGAATGAAGGAGGTAGAGAAGAAGGAAGAGGAAGAGAGGGAGACGAAGAGATTGGAGGATGAAGCGAAGAGGTATTTATTCTATGCACAGGAGTTTTAGCTTTACAGATAGCTAAAGTTATGCAGACAGAGCGAGCTCGGATTTTCGGGTCTTGCTCGGGAGACTTGCGTTCGGTTGTGGGAGGATTTGACATGGGGGGGATGTGGCCTGGTCTTTCTTGTGGTGCGTTGTGTTTGTGATTTGGAGAGTCCCGTGCGGCTTGTTGCGTTGGGCTTGGAGGATTTTCCCTTTTTTTATGGGACTTGGGAAAAGAGATCAGGTAAGTTTAATTACATTCTTGTTTTTGCTTCTCAACTGACTTGAAAATATTAGCCCCATTCTTGCTATTATGGCGACTGCATATGCTAAACTCCAGTACGACGAGGCTGTCAAGGGCAATAAGAAGGATAAATGAAGTTTTATTAGAAGGTAGAAGCGAGATAGGGACTTGAAAGATGGAAAGGTTTTGGTCAACATCACATATCACCACCTCAAATCATACATTTACCAATCACCAATCGACAACAACCTCAAACATCAACACATCAGCATCAACATCACAAAATTCAATTGTACCCCCCCATCACAGGATCCGAGTATCCTAGTAGGATCGCAATCATGAAAATTCTTGGGTATCTCTCTATATCCAAATCCCATCCCAAAATACAAATGCAAATGCAATCCAACCCCACCCCCCAAATGCCCCAATGCAAAAACCCAAAGGAAAATTCCCCGCCGCCCAATACACCTTTACCAGTCCCAATAAACAAACGCCTTTGATCCTCATCCTTCCATGCAAGCCCATCCAAACGCCCCTTCTCTGCGCAACGACCCTGAGAGTTCAAATGCAAGGAGCGATTCCCCCACAGCCAAAAACAAAAACAAAAAACAAGAAAGAAAAAAAAAAGAACAAAAGAAAATCCGACAACCCATCTCCACATCCCTCAACTCACACAGTCCTCCCCCTCTCCACAACAGGTCTATCCCCCTCCTCACTCACACCATTAACACCCCCACCCTCACCACCAAGCAACCCCTCCATCCACCTCATCAACTCCGGAATCCTAAAAGGTTTAGTAACAACACTATCCATCCCCTCCTCCCTCGCATTAGCAATCTGTTCACTGCGGGCATTCGCTGTAACGGCAATAACCGGCAGATGTCCCCTAATCCTGCCCTCTTTCTGAAGATCCCGGATCTTCTTAACACAAGTAAGACCATCCATGACAGGCATTTCGAGATCCATGAGTATGACATCCAACTTAATACCGGCCCCTCCCACCCCCGAGGAGGAAGTCGATGGGAGGGAGGTGGTAGAGGAATTCGGACCCCGAGAGTTGGCGGACCAGAAGGTCGAGGTCTCGATGAAGGCCAGAGCTTCGAGACCGTGGTTGGCGACGGAGACGATACATCCCGCGCTCTTGAGTTGCTTACAGAGCACCTTCTGATTCACAATGTTATCCTCCACAATCAACACATGTCTCGGCCTCTTCTCCACGACGCCTTTCCCCTTCATCTCATCCTCACTCCTCGGTAATCCTGGATCATTCGAAATTCTCTCCAACGCACTGGGAGGAATAAGTCTCGTCTGCGCGCTAAAATCCACAGGCGTGCTCGTCCTGCTCGGTTCCGGCGCCACACACCGCCGAGCATGAACATAAAAAGCAAAAGTACTCCCAACCCCCCTTTCACTCTCCACCCCAATCTGTCCCCCCTGCAACTCCGTCAACCGCCTACTAATAAAAAGCCCTAACCCATTCCCCCCATACTGAACATGAGTCCTAACATTCGCCTGACTAAACCTCTTAAACAGTCTATTCTTCTCATCTTCCCCCAGACCACGACCGGTATCTTGCACTGCTACGGTGATGTATACCCATTCGTCATCTTTTTCGTGGGAGTTGGAGATGACATCTTCTTTCTCATGGTGAGGAACTTTTTCAGAGGAGTGATGTCGGACGCTACCTGCTCGCGGTCGGGCACCGAGGTATTGGAGGCCGCCGGTTTGGCTTTCTGGTCGCTGGGTTGAGGCGCCGAGGAAGACCTGGATGCTCCTCTTCTCCTCCGTTTGCGTAAACTTAATAGCGTTCGTAATAAGATTAATGAAGACCTGCAGCAATCGACTCGGATCAAGCGTAACCCAGTCCACAGCCAACTCTTTATAAGAATCCTCAACTCTCACCCTTAACTCAACATCGCATTTCTGCAGCTCGCCATCGAACATACGGACCGCGTGCTGGATTACCATTAGTGGCTGCACTTCAATAGGCGTGATGAAGAGTAAATCCGAGTCGAGCTTCGAGAGGGTTAAGATATCGTCGACAATGCGTTTTTGATGTTGTGCGCAGAGGAGGATAGTTTGCGCTGCATCAGCATAGGAATCGATGACTTCGCGAGGGACGGTAACATTGTTTGTTCCAGCGTCAAACTCAGATAAATTGCAAATCCAATCCGCACATTGGATAATCGCTGATAGAGGATTCCTCATTTCACTATATCAATTAGCAAATATCCCATTTCCTCGGTTAAGAAGTAAGGGGGAGGGGGGGAGGGCCGTTACTGAGAAGTCATATCAATAAAATTCTCCTGCTGCTTCTTCAACTCAACCGCCTCCAGCATCCTCCGATTCTGGAAACCCTCCGCCCATTTCTGCCGACTAATATCAGTCATACAACCCAAAATCCCCACCACCTCCCCCCGCATATTCTTCTCCGCATAAGCACCGGCAATAATCCACGTATACCCTTGAACCTTTTCACCTCCCACGACTTCTTCGGCTTCAAAACGGTGTTTTAGGCGGATTTCAAAGGATGTTGCTTCGCCGCTGAGAAGCTTGCCCCAGTGGAGATCCATTATTTCGTGGTCGTCTTCGAGGAGCACATCGTACCAGGACTGGAAGGGTTAGTGGGTGGAATGGATGGGGGAAGGGGGTTTACCATCGGATGGGAGACGCCACGGGGGTGGCCAGTTAATCTAATTGCAGGATCAGCATTGGTAACAAATAGCGTAAGAAAGCACATACCGGTAATACTCATTATTCGCATAAATCAAAACACCCGAAGGACTGATATGGAATTGGCCAGCTGGAGACAAGTCCGCCATATCTGGAATTTCTTGTTAGCACCCCAGAAAAGAACTCTGTGTTATCGCCGTTGGAACGGAAGTGATAATAGGGTTTGTATTTATACGGGACAGATCACAGGCAGGTGCATAGAAGAAAACTTACTTCGAAATCTATTTTCCGTCTGGGAAGCAGCATGCGTCTGAATAGCCAACTTAGTAGAAAGATGATACCTATCACGATCCGCCTGTTCAGCCACCATCCTCCCCCTCCGTATCTCATCCTCAAACAACAACGCAGCCTATTGACACAATCAATTAGTACTTGGAACCCAAGTAACAAACATAAAGGGAGTAGAAGCCCCAAACTAGATTTCATAAAATCTTCGCAGGAAAGTATACTCACAGCCATACTACTAGCCAACTGCCGACTCAACAACTCAACAAACCCCTGATAATCCTCATCATAATTCTTCCAAGGATTAACCCCCAAAATCAAAAAGCCCATCGTACTATCCCCCGTACTCTTAATAGGCAAGAAAACAGCTGCTCTATAGTGTGCATCCCTATCCGGATGATTAAGATGTTTCGCCAAAGAAAGTGGGAAAGTGCCGTCGGTAACAGAAAGAAGGGTCGGCGCATCAGCGCGCACCATCTCGGAGAAATTAGGTATGAATTCCTCCATACTCTCTTCCGTAGTAAAACGACGAGGAATAGGTGTTGAGCTGTCTACTTTATTCGGTGTCCCTTGGAGAGCGGCTTCCGTGAGTTTAGTCTCGCATTTTGCTGGTTGAGGCACAGTATCATTCTTCTTGGGGCTTGTTTCCGAATCGCTCGTCTCATCGACCCTAAATAAGCCTTCCAGAACCCAATTCTTCATCGCATGACTCTGTTCGGAGGATTCGGAGAGAGTTTCGTTGACGTCCCAGCCTGCGGAATAGACGAGGGCGAATGGTAAATCCATGTGATCGATTTGTAGGCATCGGACTAATTGTTGCCAGAAATCCTTGGGGTCGCGTGATGAGGATATATATTGACTTAAAAGCAAGAGGAAAGCCATTCTTCGGTCTGTGATGACTTGTCGTGTGGTATCAATAATGGGGTTATAACTTGTTACCGATATGTCAGTAATTGTTTCAAAAAATCCGTTGACCCCACGAGAGAACTTACAATGCAATTTGGCCTTCCGTAATGAGAAGGGGAATAATAGAAACTGTATAATATGTCTCCTCTAGATAACCATTGCGATTGATATAAAATCTCGCATCCTCGATAGCGAAAGAATCCCCACTCTCGTACGCTTTCGCAAAAGGCTCCTCAAAATCGGCCGCTACTTCTTCCCAAGCCTCCGCGAACGTTTTCCCCATAATACCGGGGTGCTTCTGACCCGTAACATGCACATAATTGTCGTTGTACATCATCGTCTTACTCGGACCCCAATACAAAGCAGCCGGACGAGGATCGCACATTACTAAATTGCACATACGTCGGAGTTCAAGGGACCAAGAACTCATCGGTCCCAATTCTGTCGATGCCCAGTCGAAGTCTTGGAAAAAAGCTACATGACTTGAGACCGTCATACCCGGATAAGGTCGCGTGACATCAAATGCACTAAGGGTTTCTGAATTCTTGATCGCGGGTGGGATCTGAACATCTATATCTTTCCCATGTGTCGTATCTCGTTGCGAGGGAAAAGTCAAAGTATCCTCCCGCACCAATCTAAATGCTGCCAATTGTTTTTCCAGGGTATTGTGAGCTGCCGAAAGGCTAGGTCTCGATAGTCTTCTAGGTCGTTCCGCAGGTTTTATTTTCTGTCCCGAGCGACCACGTTCTGTCGCAGCGAGAGAACAAGGAGGTTGAGTTGTCTCTTCTGGAAGACTTCCCACTTCTCCAAGTACTATTCTCCATCTATTTCGAACGGTCCTTGCCGTCCATCGCATCCCCCAATGTATCGATGGAGGTAAATTTACCAATTCTGGCTTCGATAACGCCCAATCCAGCAATAAACGTGTTTGTGTCGAATCCGCGACCGAACTTTTATTTTCCTCCGCTCCAGTGCCCTGCGAAACTGCCACCCCAACCTTATCGAGCGTCTGCAAACTCGCATTTTGATATACCGGTATCGTTCTCGTGGTAGGGTGGCTTTTCAAATCGAGGACGAAGATTGGGCGTTCATCGCCCTCGAGGTATTCGACCAGCCCTATGGCGTCGAGTCCCACATTTTCGGAGGCTGAATGGCGGAGGGGATCGATGGCTTTGGTGGTGACTTGAGGCTCGGATTTCGATCTCTCGTCTGGTATGGTTCCGTAGACCATTCCTTCCCTCCCTGTGCGACTCATCTTCGCAGATGAAACTGTTAGGCTTGTTAACCCCGCTGCCAGCTGGAAGTCGCCGGTATTTCGAGGATGTGGTGACGTCGTACTCGAAAAACGGACAAGAAAGCCGTAGAAAGGCAGGAAAATTGATAGGAAAGGTAGAGTTCTGTCGTGTACTCTCACCTAAAAGCGCTCTCTCTCCTTGCAACACTCGTAAGAAATGGTCGTTGGGGGAAAGGAAGGAAAGGAAAAAGAAGTGAAGGGTGAGCGCGAGCCCAAGCCTAAAATCATCTAGGTAGTAGTGACCCGAAGACTTTCCAAGGCGAACGATAATTAGATCAGACCGGCGACGGCGGCGTCTTCGGCCCAAAAATGGGGGGAAGCACTGGCTACACAAACCGTTTGAACAATTGACCATGACATGGCATGGCACAGCATGGCACAGCATAACAGAACTGGCAATTGGGCCAAATCCCATTATAGAAAAGACTCAATCCTGTTTTACCATCTCTGCTGCTGGCTGGGAATACCCCGAAACGGTGAACTACCGACTCCACTAACTTGGGCCATCCTCGGGGAATTTGAAGAGAGGGAAGAAAAGACCAGTCGCGGCTCGACAATAGTCGGGTCTCTCCATGAGGGCATTCAGATCGCGATGTGTTCTGTGCCATGGGCCAAAGTTGTTGAGCGGAGAGCCTCGCGAGCAATTGAATCCCCGGCCATCTTCTCTGTGTGGGAGTGGAACCCCGGGTACAATGATGTAGGCCAAGGAGTCAATTCTCCTGATCCAATAACAACATATAAAGACGAAAGAGAAAGAAAGACTCCGGAATGTCGATATAGGATGGAAAAGAAGACATGAAGTTAGAAGAAGAGGTTTGAGGTTTGCATTTGGTGGCGGCTTTCTCCAACGCCTCGCCAGAACTTTCTTACCCCCGTGACAGGTCTATCCCTGCCATAAATCCACCATAAATCAATCATAATCATATCGCAGTATAAATTCTATTGTCAAAATTTCAAGAAAGAAATCGAAACAAAAACCTTATTAGAGAATATCCCAAGGCACAGGAACTTTATATATCCCATACCACGTGACATCGAACAACTAATATGTTGGCTACCTATTCGCATCTCACCTCGTGAGAATCAAATCTCTTCCTATCCATTCTCTTAAACCAACATAAACTCCAAGATCCCCATCTTAGTATCCATCATGGCCCAAATCCCAAGACCCTTCTGGGCAGCCACCAACGAGGACCCTCCTACGGAAAACCCCATCAAATCCTAATAGCAATCGTCAACCCCTCAGCTACCTCAGCATACATCCTACGAACCTCAAACGACCTGCCAAACCCCACAGATGATCATCTAAAAACCATCTTAGATAGCCCCGATCCACCTACAACAAGGGTTGAGCTGTATAAACGTGCTGGTGCAACTTTCTTTGAACACTGTAGGCCGACATTTTCTCGAAAATTCGAAATGGCGCAGCTGACATTGGCTTTAGGGTATCAAAGCGAAGAGATACGATTGACGAGGCCCATTTAGAGTATGACCATCAAAATTGCATTCAAAGAAGTCGCCCTCTCGGCTGAAAATCTGAGGCTTGCGGAAGAAGAGTTGGATTTAAACAGTCTTGGGCTTGAAGAGGGCCAGATTGTTGAAGAGAGGAAGACTCTAAGATGGTTGAAAGATGGAGCACACACGGAGTTGGATGTGGTAGAGGAGGAAGTTGGGGAAGTTGAGCAGGTTGGCCACGTTGGCCACGTTGTTGACTTACAGCCCATTCGACCGCGTTTGTGAAGTCTTGAATTCGGAGAGATCTCACCATAGGCACGATATTCGCTCGATTTCTTTCTTGGGTTTCCGCTGATCTTTCCATTCGTTAGCGGTCTTTGGGGATTTGTTTGGCTATAATACATTTCGCTCGGTACTCTAAATTCAACTGCTCAACCACCTAGGCAATCGGAATAACCCCCTCGTCCGATACAACGCTAATCCAGCACCTAAGACGAATGGGCTAGAAACCAATCCAACCAATCCAATCGCAATCAACTTCCCCTGTCGTTCACTCTTCCGGATAACCTCACTATATCTCTCATTCCCGAAACTCACTCGCGAGTACTTAGTTTGCCATCCCAAACTAGGAACATGAACACTCAATGTTTCCTCCAACCATTTCCGTGCCGCATAAAGGGGGGAAACGACGGAAGCTCTCATCTCGACGTAATTTTGAAGAGCCAGGTCGTTGATAACATGTGCGTCTGCTTTTCGATATTCCGAGTATTCATCAAGAGCTTGACGACGTGAGGAGTGTTTGTCGAAGAATGAGAAGAGGATTCGGATATCTTCGAGGCCGGCATTCATTCCTTGTCCGTAAAAGGGAACCATTGCATGAGCTGCATCACCGACAATTACCACCGAATCGGTGAAGTGGTGAGGTTGGCATTTGATGTTGATGAGTGGTAGATGTGGGTTCTCGTTGAATGATGACATCAGGTTTGCGGGCTTGATAAGCGCTGTTACTCCTGGGAAGTTGTCGTCGAAGAATTTTGGGACTTGAGTGGGATCTGCTTCCAGTCTATCGAAATTTGAAGAGGGCATGAAAAGCGTGCAAGTGAAGGATCCGTCCTGTGATGTTGTTAGCAATTAAGCTTTGAATTTAACGGCTTACTTACAAAGCTTGGTATAGCAATGAACATGAAATCCTTCCCCGGCCAAATATGTAAATGATTTGCCGAAATCGCGAATCTCGAATCATCCTTCTTGCTGATAGAAACTTCTTGAGCAGGAATCTGAAATTCACACCATAAAGTATCGATATATTCTTGCTGATAATCCATCCTAGAATATTTCATCATGTGATATCTAGCTGCAGAATGGGCTCCATCCGCTCCAATCATAAGGTCGAAATCAATTTCGATTTCCCGGTTACGACCGGTATTGGGCATTGCCGTGCTGCCGATAACTTCAAACCAGGCTTTGCGCTTTTTGAAATCGGCACCTGTCAATTTGTGATCAAAAATCAGTTTTACATTTGGCATGGCGTCAAGTTCGTCGAGGAGAGCGGCGTTTAGTCCACCTCGGTCGACTGCGTAGATAGCCTATGGAAGGTTAGTAATGGACATGAAGGAAAATGGAAGATAATCACCCTTCCGTGGACATCATACGCTTGTGATTGTTGGTATAATTCCCCCGAATCCTTTTTGCCATGGATCATGCGACCATACATCGGAATCGTTTCGCTGAAAATCTTGGTGAGAATTTCAGGTCTTCCAGATTGTCGCATGGCATTAATACCTCGCTCTGAAAGAGCCAGATTGATCGATTTGGTAAAGTTGAGTGGAATGGTACTTGGATCGCGAAGGTCTATTGCGTGTTAGATCATGATTCATAAGCTTTTTTTGTACAAGGAAGGCTGTTTGTGAAAAATCGCAAAGGAAAAATAGCCATTGCTATATGGGGAAGCTCTGTTGAAGGAAGAAACACCATGAAAATCATCAGAATGTTCCGAGGGACCCGAGAAATAATGCCTTCTGAAAACATCATCAGAGATGATTTCTCATTGCCTCTGTTTGCTCACAGGCCATCCCCGTAGATGTACCGTAGTCATTTTACGTAACTTTTGATTGAGCTTGGAACTTGATGAAAGATTTTTAAAGTAGAGGAAAGTTGAAGCAGAAAGGATCAAGAAACGCAAGGTACAAGGAAACGCAACACATGAAGCAAAAGTTGTGTAATGCGACGTACCACTTCTCAACTCGTAAATCTCAACATCGTGACCTCGTTGTGCTGCATATAGAGCGGCTAAAGCTCCAACTGGACCGGCACCAATGACAACAGTCTTTTGTTTTTTGTCGTCTTGAGCCATCTTGGAGGGGGAAATAGTCTGGAAATGTGAGGTTTTAAAAGAAGTTTGTCAGGTCAAGAGAGAGAAGAACTTTGAATGAGTCTTCCCGTCTCTATGAGACTCGGACCCTCGGCCCGGTCGGTTTGGTCGGTTTGCTTCGCTACTTGAGACGCACCCCTCCGATTGCTAGCTTCACGCAAGCTCCGCCGCAAATCTATCCGCGCCCTTTAAGCCTTTAAGTTGACCCCACCAAGGCCAAAAATTGTCAGGCTGCGTGCGCGGCTGTCTTTTCAACAACAACAACACTGAATCTCCTCCGAGAACATCTTCAGCAGTTCTCTCAGACTTGAGCTACTATTCAAAGAAACGCCTATCTCTACCCACCTCTACACCCATCATGACCTCTACCGAAACTCCCGCCGCAAAAAGGAAATGTTCTGGAAATGATTGCGACAAAGATGCGGGCACCTTACAATGCCCAACCTGTCTGAAGCTTGGAATGAAAGAGAGCTACTTCTGTGCCCAAGATTGCTTCAAGAGAAACTGGGTATGTCTTCCTCTCCCTCGCCCCCCTTCCAATCCGCGCGAGGTCTCTTACTAACCTCCTCCAGTCCACACACAAGGCCGTCCATAAATCCCAAAGTAGCTTCCTCAGCAATATTTTTACTCCCAAAGTTGTTTCTGAACCTGATCCAGATACTGGCCTCTACAACCCCTTCCCTACCTTCCCATACACTGGTGCATTACGTCCCGTCTATCCTCTGTCCGAAAGACGCAAAGTGCCAAAATCGATACCACATCCCGAGTACTGGGACGATGGTTACCCCACCAGCGAAAATACATTTGTTGGAAGAACCAAGATTGAGATCCTAGACAAGACGAAGCAGGAAGGTATGCGAAAGGTCTGCAGATTAGCAAGAGAAGTTTTGGATATTGCAGCGAGAGCTGCCGTACCAGGTGTCACAACCGATTATATCGACGAGATTGTTCACAAGGCTTGTTTAGAGAGAGAAGTAAATTCGCATATAAATTCCCTGGAACTTCCCTGCTGATATACATAGTCCTACCCATCTCCTCTCAACTACGGCCATTTCCCAAAATCTGTCTGCACCTCAGTAAACGAAGTCATCTGCCACGGCATTCCTGATCAGCGAGTATTAGTGGATGGAGATATCCTCAACATCGATGTGACATTATACCACGGTGGATTCCACGGAGATCTAAACGAAACATATTATATTGGAGACAAAGCAAAGGCAGATCCAGATGCAGTTCGAGTCGTGGAGGCCGCTCGGGAGTCATTAGATTTGGCGATCAAGCTCGTGAAACCAGGTGGATTATTCCGAGAATACGGAAATGTCATTGAGAAGCATGCGAAATCGAAAAAATGTAGTGTCATCCGAACATATTGTGGTCACGGCATCAACAGCATGTTCCATTGCTCACCAAGTATTCCACATTATGCGAAGAACAAGGCTGTGGGAGCAGCGAAGGAGGGAATGTGCTTTACTATTGAACCTATGATTGCGTTGGGGACTTATAGAGATAAGACGTGGCCGGATGATTGGACCAGTGTTACCCAAGATGGAAAGATAACTGCGCAATTTGGTAAGTTCCCTGATTCGGCCAGGAGAGGTTGGAAGGAAACGTACTAATGATTTACAGAGCATACTCTGTTAGTTACTGCGGATGGAGTTGAGGTCTTGACAGCCCGATTCCCGGATTCGCCTGGTGGACCTATTCCAATGCCTTCATTGGGAGAAGAAAGCTGAAGTGAAAGTTGAAGAAGCTTCGTCATGATATATATGATACCAGAAAAATAGATGAGATATGGGTGGGGAAATTAAAAAAAGATACTGGTGTAATGCAGAACATCTACCACCCCTTTTGATGTCCATATGGAGGAGGAGAAGCGATGTGTGACCACTTCCTTTTTTTCCTTTCAGATCAGTATGTACCAATTAGAGGTTTGAAGGGGACGTGGTCACCGCCATTGGTATCCATACTCCTCATTTTGTATGAGTTCGTTTCTTTTGCATGCCAATAGTAGATATATAGTTATGTATATAACGAATTCCCTAAATCAGAATTCGCTCATCCCAACTCAAAATCCGGTTTTATATCCCACCCGGAGTTTTCATCCTACCAAACAACATGAGTCGTTGAAATAACCTCAATTAACTTTTCTCAATGACTAGGGATTTTCCATCTCCTATCCCACTATTCCGGGGTTGTATTTCCTAATTTCAGCTTTTGCTGGGCGGTGAATGGCGTTAGCTAATGCAGGTGCATGAACTAGTCGAGTCCGTTTATCGGGATGGGGAACGGTATGGGTGAGGGGGGTTAGTGAGTCAGAGATATTTTCTTTTTGATTTATATTCGGAGAGGCCTTCTGTGTTACCGTTATTGTTCCACCATTCTTATTAGGAGGAATGGCGAACTCAATTGAACTTGAATCTCTGCCAGCCCCCACTCTTCAGCCTGTTCGTTCGCATCCACGACATTCTCACCTCCATCCTTTACACGAATCTGTATCTCGCAAATCTGCTTCTGCTTCTGCGACCGAGGTACGAGGACAGCCTGGGCCGGATCTTGAAGTAGAGGGGGGTTTACATGTCACGGAAACTGCGTCGAGGGCTGATTACACGTTTCCTGAGGTTCGTTGATTTCTTTTTAATTTCAATCCGTCCCTTGGCTCAACTTATCCAATGGAAACGCGTGGAATTTGGAGCTGATATGAAGACTAGGGAGGAACGAGAGCATGGTCGGTTATCTTTGGGAGTTTCTTCATTATCTCGGGGACGTTTGGGTTGATTAGTAGTGTGGGCTTGTTTCAGAGTTATTGGCAGGAGAACCAACTTAAGGCGTATTCTGGACGGGATGTTGGATGGATTGCTGCTGTTAACAGTATGTTCTCCTTTCTTTCTTTTCGCTTGTGTTTTTTTGGCCTTTTGGGGGTAGGTGTTGGTGGGCATTTTGAGATTAGAGGGCGTCTTCGCTTCCCGTTTCAACATGAAGGAGAGGTTTTATTTTCAAAAGAGATATTAATTTTGAAATAGTCTTCCTCAATCTCTTCCTAGGGGTCCAGATAGGACCTCTCTTCGATAGCTATGGACCGAGATATCTTCTCCTTTTTGGGAGTATAGCATATGTCATCAGTCTTTTTCTTCTAGCTGAATGCACGAAATACTGGCATTTCATGCTCGTCTACGGGGTACTAGGCGGGGTCTCGGGGGCTTGTCTTACTACCACCGCTCTTGCGGTTGTAGCTCACTGGTTTGAACGTCGTCGGGGTATGGCATCGGGAATCGCATTTGTGGGTTCAAGTGTTGGTGGTATTCTGTTTCCATTGGTGCTTAAAGCGACACTGGGCAGGTATGGATGGAAGGTTGCTACTAGGGTTGTTGCCGGGATTGTGGCGGGCGAGATGGTAATTGGGAATTTGTGTATTAGGGGACGCTTGCCGAGGAAGAGGGGTGGAGGGGCGGTGGATTTGAAATGTTTTTTGGATGCGAGGTTTGGGTGGGCGACTGTTGGGGTTGCTTGTTAGTTTCTCTGTCACTATTCCTTTCTTCTTCTATTTCCTCTTTTTGTGTTTGATGATTTTGACAGGAAGTATTAACCCCATCACAGGTTTCGAATTCGTCCTCTTCGGTGCCCTGGGTCTTCTTCCCACCTACAGTCTCTCCCGCGGTTTCTCCCCCCAGACAGGATTCAACATCATCGCCATCCTCAATGCCGGCTCCGCACTCGGTCGCTCCTTCTCGGGCTGGATATCTGATAAAATGGGGCGGTACAATACCATGATTGTTACCCTCATCCTCTCCCTCTTAACGATACTGGTATTGTGGTTACCGGTCAAGAGAGAGAGCATTGTACAGTTTTATCTCTTTGCGCCGCTTTTTGGATTCGGGAGTGGGAGTATTATTTCCATGGCACCGGTTTGTCTTGGGCAGCTTTGTGGGGCGGATAAGTATGGGGCTTATTATGGGACTAGTTACTCGGTTGTTGCTTTTGCGTGAGTTTGATGCTTTCCTCCCTCTGCCTTTTCCTTTCTCTTATTTCCACTCTTTTGGGTTCTAGATATTGGAGGAAACACGGAAGCTCATTGAAGTGGTAATAGAACGATGATCTGTATCCCAGTCGGTGGAGAACTTCTTCCTAAAATTGGACCTACCGCTTTCGTGGCTTTCTTCGCGGGGGTCATGGTTATGGGCCTTGGGAGCTTTTTGATGGCTAGGTGGGCTTGTTTGGAGTATAAGTGGAAGTGGAATGTTAAGATTTGAAGTAGTGGATGAGTTGGAAGAATTTGACTACGAAGGGTGAGAGAGGTACCTATGCTCGGAACAGGGGTTGCAGGAATTCGTGACAGTGGTCCAAGGCACTAGGCCTTCCACGATTCTCCCAACTCTTCTGGAATAAACAAGGCATGACGAATCTAATTGTTTGAGCTTTGTAGGATAATCGAATTAATTTTCCGGTCGAATAATCGAGGGAGTAGAGTATGGGTACTTTGCTCTTGGCCAGTTCCGAATTCCTACATCTCCTGGTGAGGGGTTGGAGGCTTTCCAGATTTGAGAAGGAACCAGTGATGAGATAATTATGATATTGGGTATTCGGAAATCTTGTTTCTGAAGGGGAAAAACTTGGGTAGCGGTTGCGATTATTGTAGATAGGGGGTTGCAGGTGTTGGCTCACCAGACGAGGACATGGGAACATGTTGACTCCTATTTCAGGCTTTTGAAAACCACTAATTTCTATGTGCACTTTCTCTTGGGTTCTCTATCAAACAAATACCATTTCCGCAAAGTCGAAATTTGCTAATTTCTAAAAGTCTTGGGATAGTTATCAACAGCCCAGGCGTAGCATCTTTGGGTGTTTGAAAGAAGTGGAAAATATTAGGTAATCGATATTAGTGAGAGATGCTTTTTTTAAAACCAGTCATGGTTGCAGTTTCCCCGGAAGAATATAAGTTTTCGAGATTCTCTGAGCGCGTGGCTGTGTGTAACCTTATCACGTGTGTCTGCCTGGTAGACTTTACAAGTAGTCCGATTGGAAGTGGATTAGAACTTCATCTTCGCGAGCAAACAACTTTTCAACTTCAACACCAAAACAACTCCATCGAGGAACTTCTCTGGTTGTTCCTAGGCATCTTAGAGGAACAATTCCTTAACTTCAACTCACAATCTATCAATAAACTCATCAATTCTCTACCGATCGTCCTCACCTTTGACGCGAAAGATATCAATCCTCCAACATGGCCTCTGACAACGCGACATTTCGTCTCTTCGACTTCCCACTGGAGATCGTGGAGAAAATCTTGGACTTCTCGGTCCTTGCAAGAACGTTGAAGCGTGCGATGAGGTTGAGACTCGTGAGCAGTGAGTGATCTTGGTCCTCACCTTTCATGCTACCTATACTGACGTTATTTCGCATTAGAGGAATTCTGTCATCAGACGCATCAGGCAATACTTCGTTCTCGAATTCTTAAAAAGCTCGATGGTTGAGCTTTTGACTTCGATATCGTGGGACACCGTTATGACATCTGGAGCGACGACAACCACCATCATCGGGACGCAGCGTTTGTCTCTTTTCTTCATAAGCTTCTGACACCACATGCCTTACTAGAGCAGGATCCGCTCTCGGCTGGTTTTCGGATCCGCCTCATTGCGCAACGTATCTGCGCGCTTACTGGCGAAACAAGCGAGGTCGCTTTGGAATCCTACATCGAGAAGCTCTGCCTTGCCCCTCTCACTACCTGGTCGATACTCCGCCCGGACGAGTTCGTGGGAGTAAGTGCGGTAAAGGAGGCAACCGATGATGAACTCAGAACATATGTTTTGGAAGCGGCAGTTTACTTGAACCTTCTCCCTGTTGTGAAGCAATTGCTCAACAATATCAACGCACTTGAGCATCACGACTGGTCGAAAACAAGTGCAAAATGGCGTATACGTACAGCTGCATACCACGGAAATTATGAGGTGTTTGTGGAGCTTCTTTCAATGCCGGAATCCTGGACGACTCAGTACCGCGGCGAGTCGAACGAGGATTTCGTGGCAACTTTACTTCGGGCAGCGGCCTTTGGGGGTAGCTCTCGAATTTTCAATTTCATACTAGACCATTGGGTGATATATTATCCCATGGGGCCTTCCTTAGAATCCTCCTTGACGCGCTATCGGGGTTCGAAATACCGAGAGGAATGCATGGTTGCAACGTGGAATGCTATTACGCCAAAGGACTATCGACGTGCGTTTCTGAAATGTTATGACACCTTTGCTCTTCCGCGCGGTCGTATGGCAAAATTCGAGAAAGTCTTCGTCTACCACATACGCGAAGCCATTCGCAATGGCCGGGTTGAAATGCTTCAATTTTTTCTTAACCAATTGCCCTGTTTGCACTGCAGAACAACTGGCTCCGAGAGTGAGAACGAAGAAATGTTTGAGAACCTTAGCGTTAATAATTCGCGGCTCTCCAACTGGCTTAAGAAACAATTGAGCAAACTCCTGCTGAAGGCCTATAAGAGCGCAGCAGCCGTAAAGCTTTTACTTGATCATGGCGCAGATCCCAATCTAGATGATTATGCTGATACAGCTTTGCTGAGAGCAGTTAGCGGAGGGTGCCTTGATGTTGTGAGAACTCTCGTTGAACATGGAGCCGATGTCAATCTTGGAAAGCCACCGCCAATTGCAATAGCAGTCAAGCATGAGAACAACGCTATCTTCCGTTACTTGAGGGGAAAGGGTGCCATACTTGATACCCCAGAGACAGGAGGATGGGCAATGACATTCGCCAAATGTTATGGTTTGGAATCAATGGTGGATATTCTTGTGGACGAGGGAGTGGACGCCTCAACAGTACTTCATCGAGTCCCGAATAAGTGGGAATACGTTTGTGGTATCAGCGCCCTGTCACCAGATTGTGCTTACTCCAATGGCTTTAACCGCTATTACTTTGGTACCTTTGAGTACAATCCGGAGGATAAACATCAAGGCGCTCCATACTCCTTACCACTTGAATGTTGGGACGAGGTGAAGAATCGGATGTCGAAGAAGAGTGAACAAGAATCGGCTGACGCTTAATTGCTTTTTCCGCTTAGCCATTCCCTTCATGTTCGTTTCTTCTCTCATTTGACAGTACATGAATTCTTGACCAGTACGATATTCCCATCACGATCATCATCAATCCAGGGTGCGAAGGATTCAGGAGGATTGACTTTCGTGTGTTTGCGACAGCCCGGTTCTCCACGAGTATTATCATAAGTATTCAAGAAGTCAAAACGTTGCTAGTAAATTGAAAATAAAGTCTGTTCTTCCAGCGTACTGAATTGATGTTCCATTTGTTAACAAGAATACTGAACGGAATCTTAAACAATCACCTCTTGGGAAGTTCTTATTTCATATTTCGTTGTTCTCGGCTTTATCTAATCCTCTCGCTCTAGCTTTGTAAAGCAAAGAATTCAACTGTCTCTCTAAAAAGTGATGTTATAGAGAAATAAACGTTAGTCTGCCTGTTTTGTGCCGAACTTGAGAGTTTGTAGCTGCAAAAATATTTTTATTCCGTTGGATTGATCCTATAACGCATTTTTATGTTTCTCTGCAACGTATTCTTGCGTCATGATGTTGATACAAACCCTTATTGATCTTGGGAATCCGTATTGTTGGTGAGAAAGTGTTCTTATGACCGAGATTTGTGCCTTGACAAGCAGTTTGCGGGTACAACTAAGTCATACTATGTCATTCTGGCTATTCTTTGTCACCAAATATGTAGTAAGGAGACTTATATAAACCTCTTCTTTCTCACTAGAAGGGAAAATTAACTCTCTTCCTCATCAAGTGATACAATACTTTGGCCATCTTCAAAAGTCAAGATATCCGAGAAACAGTCCTAACCACGGGACCATGCCTCGGTCTCCGACTACCTCTGCAGAGAAATCGCAATCTCAAAAAACTCTATTACCACTTGATCAATTTCAAAAAGGATCAAATCAACTCACATCCAATTCCAATTCAAACTCGGCGACACCAACTTCAAGCAAAGAAAAAACAAATACGGGAGTGAAAACCTCTGCAGAAACAGGCCAGTGTCAGAGAACATATGGAACCTGTTCGATCAAGTGTGGAAAGTGCAGCGAGGGAACATGGTGCTACTTACTTGGGGAGTGGGGCCGAGACAGCACGACAAGCTTCTGAGGATGATGTTAGGGCGGAAGCGAGAGCATTTCATGTTATTACTAAATGATGGGTTACGAGCGATGCCGGATGACGAAGTGGGGTTGTGCAGTGTTGGGAAAAGAATGGGGGAAATTGGGGATTCTTGAATGCTATGGTAGATTCTGATCGAGTTCAAGAAATATGATTACCCTTCCCAAACAACTTCCAGAATCCATAAACTCGCCCCCTCGGGTTTCTTCCCGCCCAGGAAGTTGAATCTGGGGTCGGCATCTTCAAACAACTTGGCCCAATCTTCCATCTCACGCTCCCGTGCATTTTGAAGTTCTAGCATTGTCAAATCCATTGATCTCAACTTCTCTTCTCGCCACATCGGCAATATACCAGGCTCTGGGAGAACATTATCGTTGATCACGATTCTGGCTCCTTTCTTCAAAGCAGGTACAAGCCCTTGGAGAATTTTGATACAATATTTATCCGACCAGTTGTGAAAAATCCAGCGGAAGAAATACACATCAGCATCTTTAACTGGCTGTTCTGTAAAGAAATCGTAGGGCATAAACTGAATCCTCTCAGCAAACTCGTCGGAGATTGATTTCGCACCGGCTTCGACAACGGGCGGGAGATCTTGTACGATGAATTTGAGTGAAGGAAAAAGTTTCGCCAAGTGGGTGCACGCGTGGCCATAAGAGCCACCAACCTAATTGGAAATTAGCTTTCATTTCCTAAAATAAATAAAATTGTACCAGGGAGAAAGTACATCGACTACTGTCCCATTTCCAAGATCCATCCATGGGTAATTTTCTCCTACAAAACGGATATCGAATCCTGTCTCGTCGGTATAGGCTTTCATAGCACCTCCGAAGCGACGAGCTCTTTGAGGATGATCTGACAAAAATCCAAACGCCGATTTTCGTGTATTGTTCGCAAGGGAAAAGCCCTGAGTTATGTAAGTATTTTATTCACCTGCTTGGGATTTTACTTACAGTGTCATTTGGTTCTTGAGACCCTGGGTATTTCACTATGGCATTCACAGTCTGCGACGCTGCTTGCCAAAGATCATCGGTACTAGCCCCAACCCAATCAGCAGTTTGCGAGTCTTCAAGCAACAGCCTGGAGGCAGCAGTATGGGCCACAACGCCCTTGCGCGGTTCTTTGAAGATATGCTTTGTCATGGCGTGGCGAAGAATTCGCCTCACGTCAAGTTCATTAATGCCACATTTCTCCGAAATTTGAGCAAAGGTTGCTTCTCCATCAATAGGAAAGGTCGAGACGATATTAAATCGCGAAATTGCTTGCATACTAAGAAGCCAATCGTGCTGGTATAAGATCAGCAAGAGTTTCGCCGCTCGAAATACTTTTGTACTTGCCGTGAAGCTCAGCAGATGTTCCTTTGGACCAAGGATAAGATCACGAAGCATCAGGGTGGCATCAATGACCGCCCCGCGCGCGGCTTCAATTTCTGTCGCCTCTGGAGGAATTACCGAAGCACTTGGTGCATCGACATCGAATGAGGGTTGTTTCAAGCCTTGGGCAGTGATATAGTCGTTGATCTTCGCAGTGTTGCTAGAAATTGTAGCCGCGAGCTCTGTGATTGATGGTCCTGACATCTTGTTGTTGGGAGTGTGTTGTGAACTCGGTGATATTTGGATGGTCTCAGCTTTTGTAGTCGCCCGAGGTCGAATTCACTTCCTTGTTGGTGAGGCAGTGAGTTATTTAATGCTGCAGTCATACTAGTGTTGGTTAAAGCAGCAATCGTGGGCGGGAACGCTCCGAGTTACCATCGTGCCTCGTCTCCAATTTACAACTCATCGTATTCATACTAGGACAGCATATTGATTCTCGTTTAGAAAGTTTTCATGGGGTTACCAAAGGACTACTGCATAGGTGACTGGGAAACTAATTGGTTCCGAAGTATAGAAAGGCAAAGCTTTGGATTCATAATATCCTGTCAATTTCCCCTCGAAAAGACCAGACGAATGTTGAATTGATATGGTTTCAATGGCGCCTCAAGCCCAACTTTTCCCTTTTCATGAAGACGGCCATGATCATTGTGATGGCACTAGCAGCTATTGGGAGAATATAAGCTTTGCTCATCGCTTTGACAATCAGATGTAAAATCTCCCGTTGCGTGCTTGCGTCAATTCCCTCTCGAAGAGGCCCCCATAATAGCACCCTGGATAACCCCAGAGGGTAGATTTGGCGCTAGCTTCTGAATCCAATAGCTATGGGTACTTCCGATCTTTTTACCTTTGACTGACAAACAGTGAATGATAGTTGAACGAAGGCTCCGCCCCCGACTCCAAGGATGATGGTTTAACCTAGTATTTTAGAGCTCGAGATGAATTCGTCGACTGCGTACATCAAAGCGCTGCCAATAAGACAGAAAGCCCCAGCTAACAAATATCAGGGCATATAGTATGGTTTTTTACTCATTCCAATACCATTAGCCATAGCAGTTGTCACGTTGAAAACAACATAAGGCAAAAGTTGGATGCCCGCATGCAGTGCTGAATCGTTGCGAACGAACTGGAAGTAGAGAGGTACAAAGTAAACTGGCACAAAAACCGCATAAGAAGCACACGCCGTAGCCACAAACATCATTATCAAGATCGGTGACTTCAGGAAATAAATGGGAAATAAACGGTTTTCTGGGGTGCATCCGAAAGCCCAAAATTGCTGGGCAGCAAAAAGGCCCAATAAACCTCCAGCAGACACAAACGGGGCTATGATATTCCCACTATGCCACGGATATAAAGTGCCACCAAATGATATCGCAATTATGGCGGCGACAAAGAAGCCGCAAATCAGGATGGTTCCGAGGAAATCGATTTTCTTTAGGCGATGTAGGAAAGAATCCCCTTTTTGTTGTGGCTCGGCCGAAGGAAGCAGAAAAATGTAGATCGGTGCGCAGATGCCACCGACTACAAGGTTGATATAAAAAGCCTTTGAGACTGTCAGTTTGCACTATGATTAGGGCTCCTAAAGGAACTTGAAACTGTGAGAATTCACGAAATAAGGAGTATTTGAATTGAATTTAAGACTTGGTTTATTTTTATAAACTAGTTGAATTAAAACTAAGATATGTATGAATTTTATAACTTTTTATATATTTTAGGTAGGTTTTAATATAACCTTCTGGTATCTTGAAAGGAGCTATTATTTCTTAGTTTCTGGTAAATAAAAATAGAGTTAAAAATAAGGCTATTCCTGCTTACCTCTAGGAGTATTAATACTATTTAAGGTATATCTCCTTATTCTTAAAAGATCTCTCCTATTAGAGAATAAACGTTTAACATTTACTTCTATACTAGGAACCGCTAGTATATCCCTTACTACTAGTGCTAATATAGGGTATTAATATTTATTTACTTTTTACTAATTTAAGAGTTAATCTGAGGAGTAATTATCGTCCTATTTAACTGGATTACTCTTAAGATATCGATCGATATCTGTACCGCGGGTTAGTATTTTGTGTACTCGACGAAGCAGACCATGCTAGTGGTTTAAGGGAGGGGGTATTAGGTTACTGGTTTATGCTTATACGTAACCTAGATAATTATTAATCCTGGTTGAACTATTTTATATAAATTTTACAAAACGTTTTATAAAGTTATACTAATTATACTAACGTGCATGTATAGCGAACCGGCCAAACAAGCGAACCGGCCAACTGAAAACACACCTAAAATCGCGATTTTGACATTTTAATATCTTTACGAATTGTTGATTAAAAATTTCAAAATTAAAACTTTGATTTCATTACTATATAAATATAAAAGTTATAAAATGTAAGACT